>OY855903.1:23512254-23812254 GCA_963693305.1 Meandrina meandrites
AACCCGGTGCCATTCTTTAAGTGTGCGCCTACTGGTGATATTATCATGAAAGGAGAGATGTGTTTGGACAAAGATGGGGAAAATGTTGGGCGCATGGTTGCTTTTGATTTTGACCATGTTAACACCACAATGAATTCAATTGAGAAAGAAAAGTTTTCTTCATGTGCCCGACTGGCCTTACTGTGCAAGAGGGTCTGTCACAATATTTATCCCTTGATTATTATGAGCTTGTGCCAAGGATTTGTCGAGTTGCAAAAGAAGGACAGTTCAAAGCTTGAACTTCATACTTGCCCAGCATGTGGAAAGAAAGAGGCTGAACCAGGAGAATTCAAGAGATGCGGTGGATGTAAAAATGTTTACTACTGTGGCAGGAAGTGTCAGGTGCAAGATTGGAAAGCTGGACACAAGAAAAAATGTGGCACATCTTCAAAACAGGCACCATAACTTCTGCATTACCCGCATTGTTAAAAGGTAATGACTTTATTGCATAGTAAAATTTCATTTTTGGAGTATTAGGGGTTCTCATTAGAAGCTTACAACTTGTAAAAGTTACTTGTACATGTGCTTACCTTTTTTCTGTGATTGTACCACCTTTGGCCAATCAGCACCTCACTTTTAATCTTTTGAGAACCCTGATTGTTCCTGATTCTGTTGCAATGTATGAAACACGTGTACGAAAAAATGTTATTTGCTTCTAGCAATTGAAGGGGTGTGGAATAAGGCCTTAAGTGAATCCTGATCTTATATGAAATTCTCCCATTGATATACACATGGCAAATTGGAAGGAGAATCTAACAGTTTATCAGGGCTTTACTCCAGGCACCCCTACAATTGAACTAGTGATCAAGAGGTCAAATCTGGTCATTGTTCTCAGGGCTCGACAAAAACTTGAATTCCAACTTGCCCTTCAGGCAAGCAAGTCTCAAAACTTGCTTGCCCTAGCTGATTTCCCACTTGCCCGCATCAAAAAAATAGAGTAAGAAATAAGCTCATTAAAAATTCATAATCCTCGGATGACTAGATCTCACAAAGTGTATTTTGATTGCTTTACTTCGTTTGAACATTTTTCTTATTAACATAACAATTGAAGTGACTGAAGTGCTTTTCTTTTTCGCGTATTTTTCTCCCAAGTCGGCGTATTGTGAGACTGCACTGCCTGCATGGTGGAATGTTTATTTTTGGCATTGGAAGACACTAAACTGGTTTCTCATCAGTGGTGGTTATTTTATGAGGATTTTATTTTGAGATTTGTACAAATGAAAAGAATTTGGTTTCGTTAATTTTTGGGAGGTTCACTGAAATTTTCTTTTGCTGATCAAAAGCTTCGGCCTAGTTGTTTACACTGCATTCGTGCAAAATTCTCACACTGTTTATTTGTAGAAAGAAATTTGATAAGGTCAGATTTTAGTCACATGCTAAGCAAAAATAAAACCCGAGCCCAAGCTTATACATTCACAGTGCAGACCTTCCAACTGGAACGGTAACGATTTTTTAAAGCGTTTTGGAAGATATTTTTTCAGCTTTTTTTGGAAAAGGCTTTGACAGCTCCAACTTCAGGTTTCAGTTTCAGCAGATGCAAGATACAAAGCTGACAAAGTACAACTGTAACTGAAAGTAAATGTTGAACTGCAACACTTTGTTTAGATCCAATTTTAGAGCCTTTCTATTCATTCAAATTGAAGTTTTGCATTCGTGTTACCTGACAGAACGGATGCGAAGAAAAATTACGAGTTTGTTCAGTGCTGACCAACTCGCAATATTTTACACTTGAACAAACACGGTAGAATTTTAGCCGTCACGGATCATGCTTCAATGCACTTTAGTAAGAAACATATTTAAAGGTGTGTAGTACGTTAGAAAAAGTCATTTTAAGCGCTTCTGTGACTTACAAATGATTGACATTTTTCACAGCTTGAGCATTACGAAATAATTGTTTTATGCTGTCTGTAGTTCTGATTTTTTGTCATTTAGTTGATGGAGGGTTTTGCCCGGGCGCTTGCCCGTCGGGCAAGTGACTGTGAAAAGTTACTTGCCCAGCCTCGAAAACTACTTGTCCTGGACGACTGGACGGGACTTTTGTCGAGCCCTGGACTTCTTATCTTGTATTTGTAAGGAAGATACGTAACTGTCACCGAGCCTCTCACTATCCTGGTATAAAATTAAATAGATACCAGTTTGAAGGGTTTAATGTAGTTGGTGCTTATGTGGTGGCTTTGACAAAAATGGCCTCCAATTTCATCGACACAGTACAGCTATGTTTAACATGAAGATGCAAGCTACATTTTTGTAGCTATAAGGAATGCTTACTTTGCTTTTCCAAACCCCATCTGCCTTGCGCCAAGTCCTTCAATGAAAATGTGTGTGTGATAAAAAGGTTATGTTTATATGGACTGCTTTCTTGTGGTATACTGTGGCTTAATCGTTATCTCATTAGACTCCAGACTGAGCTGTCTGGCTTGGGCTAAACGTTTTTTTTTACTCTCCACAAGCAAACTGCTATGGGTTTCTGACAAAATACTGGGAGGAGGGGGTGTAGCTAAAAAACTAAGAAGGGTCGTTGACAAGCCCAGCTGGCTTTTCTATCATGTGTACCTTCAAACTTACCCCTAGTCTTCTAATGAAATTACAGCCGGTAAAAAACTCTTTTTAGCTGTTGAAATTAGTGGATAGCCAGCTCTTAGCTACATCCCTGTGAGACTCTACCTCTCTGGAACCTCTATTTTCATTTGCCCGCTGTAAACACTACCTCTGTTATTATTCATGGCTAGGGGCATTGTTATGACCTGCTATGTATTGTTTTAAGAACCAATGAAGTAACTTGTTCCCAGAGGTAGTGGATGGCCACCCCTGGGAGGAGAGGGGGGATGGTAAGCCGTGGTGTACCTAGCATCCAAGGGATGTAAATGATAGTCACATAATGCTAGGATAAGGTCTCGCAGTGTGCGCTTCTGTGGCCTGAGTGCATACTTTACCTTTATCGTTTTTGTCTAGTTACAAGGAAACAAGTAGAGTTTACATTGGCATGTGAAGATATGAAATTTCCCTTTGAGTGTTTTAAATTTCATGACTAACGACAGCAAGTAAAGGAGATATCGAGTCGGAATTCCATAAGTAAAGGCAACCATGTGTTAAAATTTTTATTATAGATACTATGAAGAAAGCTACGAAGAAATAATTGTTGATGATTTTCTTAAAATTTCTGACTAATTACTGAAGATGTTTATAGTTAGGTAATTCAATATTGTAGTATTTGTAGTTATTGTGTGATAGTATTTATTGGGTCAGTCACAAGGTAACATATACGTTGATATAGAGCAAAAAAATATTGTGCCTTTTATTATAAGTAAATTAGTAGGTATTTTTTACGGGATAACATTTTATCCTTGAAATCTCAAGGTCACCAACATTGAAAGTTCTCCCCGTTGCTAAAGTGCTTAATTCCATGATCCACCTTGGGAGGATTTTTGTATTTTCATGAGTTGATAATCTCTGTTTCTCTGCTGACCTGCCTCCTCAAATATGTTGTAGAAAGGTATAGAGTGTTTAGATAATGTAGAAGTTGATTTCTGTTCAGGGCCTGGTTGCATAAAGCAACTTAAGAATAAGTGGGATTTTGTGCAACTGTTCTCTGTGTTCCAAAGGGTTTTTTCACACGGACATTGTGTTTTCCATCCTCTTTTATCCACCTTCAGCTGATTAATCCAGAATTGTGTGCAAGAAGACCTTCTGGAACACAGGGAATTGTTGCAGAAAATCCCACTTAATCTTAAGTTGAGGGGGACATTGGAGGTTGCTGAACACTGCATTACTGCAAAGAAATTCAACAAATATCGCAATACCGCAAAAAAATTCGGAAAATACCACAATTTCATAGTAAGCCTGTATAGCTGGCGTATTTGTTAACCCAAGGGCAAAAATAGAGGCAATAACGAGTGGTAGGGACCGTGGAAACAGTGACAAGGATTAAACTAGCAAATGGTTGTAAAAACACAAGGCTGTTTCAGGTTACCTCCGAAACGACCAGAAATGGCTAAAAATGGTCGGAAAAAAGTGAAAGATACGTCTTTATATCAACTATCGTCGACCAAAACGTCAAGAAAACGCATCCCGCAGGTTTGAAGAATACCGCAATACCGCAATTCAAGATTAAAATTACCGAAATACCGTATGAAAAATTGGCCAATTCCACAATACTGCAAACCCCAATGTCCTCCTCTAAGTTGCTTTATGCAACTGGGCCCTGGGCCATATCATAACAGGTGGGGCAATCACCTCGGTAAAAATATTGATTTAGTATTTTTTTTTTTCATATTCCTGTAAGAGGCTATACAGCCATTTCAATTAACGTTGTCGGATTAAATCTTCAAACCTACGAGTCAAGACCGAATGGTGCCATGGGTATTTACTGCAATTTGCATATCACCATTGAGGAAATCTACAAGTTTGTATTTTTGCACGTGGAATATTTGTTTTTCTTTCAGTGAAACCTTTCTTGTATCTTTTCTTTCGCTGTTATGTGGTTTGGATTATTCTTTTTAAATGAAATGAGGCGAAAAAGGATCTTTTCTACACATGTCTGAAGAGAAGGGAAACGAAAAACGCCTCGTTTGCTATATCGCTGTATCTCATTAGTATTCAGCACGCGTGGAACACTCGTTCTTCGCCCATACTACCTTTCGGTCTTGTCTTTAAGCTTTGAGCTTCAATCCGACAACGTTAATTGAAATAGCTGTATATTACTAGTGAGTAAGTAAAAATGAAAGTAGTATTTTTTTATGATATAATTTGCCTAAAAAGGGCATTCAGCGGCTTTTAGTGGCTTGTGCCTTTGGTGCTTCGCAATTCTTTTGGTTATCAGGAAAATCTGGCTATGGGCCTGCTGTTGCTGACTAAAAGGCTATTATACCCTGTATGATGGATGTCAAATGAGAAAGAAACATGGAAAATGAATTATAAAGAACTATGCATGTTGTGGGAGGGATGCCAATCCCTAAACCTGATGGTGTTCTACACTTTCCTTTCTGTTACTTTCTCTTTCTGCAACAGGGAGTACTTTTGCTATGAACTATTACCATATGTTTAATTATATGTTATGTACTATAAAGCTACTGTTAGTATATAAAAATTTTAACTTGGCTTTAAGGGTTTGTGGAATACAAAAAGAAATTTCATTCATTTCATTATCCTTTTTTTGTTTTATTCCCCAAAGCCTTAGAGCTAAGTAAGAGTTTTGATTTACTGAAAAAGGGCCTTTCTTACAAAATTGTTATACTATTGTCATTTTAAGGTGGCTTGAAATACTGTAAAATTCCAGTTATAGGCCCATTTACCTGGAAATAAAAAGATACATCTGTTTATAAGCCCCGGATATAAGGGCCCCCCCCCCCCCTGTTGTTGCTTTATTATGGCTTTTTAACTTACAAACGTATTTCATGGCTCATTACAAAACTTTTTTTTTATTCCGCTTATAAGCGCTCCATTTATAAGCCCACCCAAAACCCCTGAGGGCTTATAACCGAAATTTTACAGTAGTTCAGGTGTCCTTTTGTTGTTCTATCGTAACTATACCAACAATATTTAGGGAAATCTTTTAGTATGAACTTGTACAAGTTTTACCAAAGAACAAATTGGGCTCATTGTGACATCAAAATTAATTGCCATGGCAACATCATATCAGGTCAAAGATACCCTATTTGGGACCTTCTGTTGAGGCTAATAACTCAAAAACTACTCAGTGAAAGTTTTGTTTTTGATCTGTTTTTATCTAACCAACAAAAGGAACATTTGCTAGTTTTAATAAAAATCTGCAGATAGGATTGGGAGCTACATTATATTTTCATAAATTTAAGGTGGCTCTGAACCCTACCTACAGAGTTTCTTCATTTGTTCATTGGTAAAACTTTTACAATGTTGTACTAAAAGTTTAACCTCAATGTGATTGGTGTTGCTGCAAGAGAATGCCAAAGACAGGAATATGTAACCCATTATGAGCCACCTTAAATTTTTAATGGGGTAGATGAAATTGTAGTTGGTAATAATCATGAACTAAGGACACTGTGACAATACACATTGGTACATATTTTGAAGTTTAATAGAGTAGATGTTGTAGTTGATTATAGTTGTAAACTAAAGGATTTGCAGCAATACGTATTGGTTGTAGAATTCACCTGCAGACAACTAGCCTGTGAACTAGCCTGTGGTGAGTGGCAATAGTTGGCCACTGGTTCTCATCACTCAAACATGTGATCCAAAGGTGAGCCTCCCCACAGGCTAGGAGACATCATACTGCTCCACTGTAGCTAGCATTTTCTAATAAGTGTGGTAATATGATCTGTATTGCTAGTTGTACTCTGTTGCATTATTACATGTATTAAATTTTGAAATTGAGTTTTCCAGAGCTGAGTCTTAATTATTGCTTTGTTTTGTTCATTTTTGAACGTAGAATTTTATGCATCACAACAGTTTTTGGCTGTGGTAAAATGTCAAAGTAAAGCTAAATTCTATTTCTGTACACCTAGGGTAGGGCTTACTGGTTAGTGCACAGGACTCTTGATCGAGTGATCCGTTTTTGAGCCCTGGCCGGTGCCTCTCTCCACCCAGGTGTATTTATGGGTACTGGCAAATTAACTGCTGGGGGTAACCCAGTGGAGCACACATCCCATCCAATTGCTTCATGCCACAGAAAGTGGGATCTGCTCCGGCCTGGTGGGCCACTAGGCCCCAACACAGACTCTACCTTACACCTGGGGTAGGGTTTAGGGGAAAAACACTGTCATCAAAATGTATGTTTGAACAGATTTATTCTTTAACTTTCTAAAATCCTCCAAAGGAAGCCAGAAATATTTATTGAAAATGGCCAATGGTGTATTGATGGTTTAATGGTACAATCGACTTCTTCTTGTGGACACCTCTAGAATACTGACTCCTCCCTATCACTGACAGTTCTTTTGGTTGTTAAGAGAAAATTCATATAAACTCTACCTCTAAAATACAGACACCTCCTAAATACAAACACTCCTCCCTGGGAGAGGGGTAGAGAGGGTGGTGGATCTGGGCAACATATCACTGAGATTTTACTAATGTAGGTCTCCCTAGCAAAGCCCTATGGAAACCATAGAAAAACTTTCTAGTCAAGTTGAATTTTTAATGATGCAAAGAATCACAGGTGACCAATGCATACTGTAAGAGTTTGTATGGATTTAAAAACCGAGTGTAATGCAATACACAAGATCGAGTGTAGTAAAATCGACTGTAGTGCAATGCACAAGAGTGTAATACAGGCCCTGGGGCGTAAGAACAATTTTCCAAATCCTCTCCCTGCTCTGTCTCCTCTCTCTCTTCCCCTCAAGTCTCGAATGTTCCTTTTGCTCACGTGCTTTGTTTAAAAAATTTAAGATGTGAGTGTGATGGTGAGGTTATGTTGTAAGCGTTCTTTCTTGATTTGAAATGACAACAAAGTCGTAAACATTTAGCGGGTCTCTCGTTACAACCACAGAGCTATAAATCTTGTCTTGCTTTCTTCCTAGCAAATTAAAGAAGGATCAGAATGCCCTACATGTAGCCTTTTGGAAACTACAGGTAGGTATTTTTCAAAAATCTGTGCTGTTCATCAATTGAGTCGCTTAGCTTTGCACGCTTAAAAGCTGCTGCGAATCTTCATTGTCAGAGGATATTGGCCAATGCTATTTTCTATTGTTACAAGTCTATTGTTTGTCGTCTTCATTGAAAGAAGTATTTTTAGCTCGTCACGCAATCTTTTGTTTTGACCACAATTCACGGACTTGATCACGACTTAATGCAGCTTCTCAAGACTTCAGACAGGAAAATGGTAATGTACAATATTGCTTCGAACTTAAATGGAACTTAACTGGAATTTTTAGAAGGATCGGTAAAGCCACTTAGTGAAAAATTGACTGCAAAAAGCCGTCGGGCTAAAATTAAACTTACGCTTTAGCGTGAATAATGAAGGATCTCACGACTTCAAAAATATGGAGAATTTTGAAGCTTTGATACATAAGTAGCTACATCTTGAAATGAGAATTAATCTAAAACAAAACTTCCTTCAAGTTTCTTTCATTTGCCCAGTTACAGTCAAACGCGCTGAACCGTAGCCACCCGACTAAGTTTTTGACATCTTTTTGACAAGTTTTTGATTAGTTTGATGGCTTCCGGTTGCACAACGGTTTATACGAACGATTTGTGAAACGTTCAGTTTCAACTGGTTTTACAAACCCAGAAAACATTTCCTGTGCGAAAAGTTAAGTTTGACCAAATTTTTGTCGGCATAAAATTTATTTATCGCCAGTTGAACTTGGCGTAATTGCTCGTGCGAAGCGTTGTTTGAAACCCTTTCAAACTCTGACGTTTGAAGACGAATCATGCAACGGTTGATACCCCGCCTTCCCATTTTTCAAGGCATCTGATTGGCAGTTTAAAGCAACCGGAAGCCGTAAAACTCATCAACGTAATCAAAAACTTGTCAAAAAGATGTCAAAAACTTTGTTCGGTGGCTACGGTTGAATGCGTTTGACTGTAACGTTTGGAATTTTAAGGCTTCTGAAGCGTATTGATTTGAAAAGCACATGGTGACATCTGATATGCAGCGTGCGGCCGACTTACCATCGCGTTGTTGTTTATTTAATAATTGTGTTCAGTTTACGACCTTTTACATGCAAAGATTTACTACAGTACTTCGGAAAATACAAACAAGTATTTTTTTGTTATTAGTTATAGTGATGGATAGCATAAAAAGCAATGTGTGTTTATTTTGTGGAAGGAATTCAGTAGTTTTCCGCTATCTCACGGCACCATGATTCGCAAATTATTATCCCCAGTTACAGCTTTTCTGTACCAAGATAATACCACTGGTGGTTAAATAAATGTCAGTGACAGTTGTACAGAATGAAAGCCTACCTTTCACCAGAGTGTTTCGAACTAGCGTTATATTTTGTAGAAAGAGTTCGTGTTTTTGCGAGTTGTTACAGTCAAACCGGATGTTCTTTTGATGGGAACTCTGCAATGTTGTGGCGCAATGTTCCAATATTGATGGGCAGTTTGCTCTACGTAACTTGCAACTTTCAATTCAAATTTGCTCGAGCAAGTTGCAAAGTTCCGGTTTTCATTTTCCCCGTATAGAACGTAACAATTCCACCTCTCTTTCAAAGAAATAGGAAATAGTTGCCCTATGGTCAAATATTTATCAACAGACGACAAGAAATTAGCAGCAGGTTTAGTTCAAATCGCCAAACTGGGAAACCGGAACTTGCTAAAGCAAGTTTGAATTGAAAGTTGCAAGTTGCGTCAAGCAAACTTCCCAGTTTGGCGATTTAACTAAACCTGCCGCTAATTTCTTGTCGTCTGTTGATAAATAGTTGACCATAGGGCAATTATTTCCTATTTCTTTGAAAGAGAGGTGGGATTATTACCTTCAATACGGGAATATCGAAAACCGGAACTTGGCAACTTGCTCGAGCAAATTTGAATTGAATGTTGCAAGTTGTGTCAAGCAAACTGCCCATCAATATTGGAACATTGCGCCACAACATTGCAGAGTTCCCATCAAAAGAACATCCGGTTTGACTGTAAAATGACGCGCGGAGATGAAGAAATTTTTTTCACCGTCTTCAAGTTTCGTTTGGGATCAATATATCAAGGTTGATAATTAACATTTCAAATCATGAATTGGTCTTTCAGCGTGTCTAGTTGTAATAAAAGTTTACTTCAGAAAGGAATTATTTGTCTGAATTTAGTACGCATATGGTATATTTTTTCCCACTCGCACGTTTATGTTAAATGCTGTTAAAGAGCCAGGAATGTTTGAGGGGGTGGGCGCGCGCTAATAAAAGCCTTCTAGACTGGGAGTCAATGGGTTAATGCATCGCAAATCGCTTTCAATAGTAACATTTCCCCAACGCATACTCTATGCAAAATAGGCGAATCTCGAAAAAAAATCTATTTTGTACTTTTTCAGGTACGCACGTGCGTATGTGCGTACAGGTAGCTACGCCCCTGTAATAAATGAAGAGTATATATGGATTTGAACATGAGTTGAAAATGTCTCTCTTTCCATTGAAAAGCTACAACAAACGTACCGGTTGAAACGAAAATCGCGCGTGTGGCTTTCCCAAGCAGAAGAAAGACAAAAATAGCACACCGGGTAAGGATTGAAGCTTAATTGTAGCTTTTCAAAGGAAAAAGGGATATTTTCAACTCAATTTCAAATCCATACAAACTCCTATATTACATGCGATTTTTAAATGCCTGTGAAGGAATAAAATCAATAATAAAATTATATAATTGTATTTCCTCGAATATAAAGACAGTGCCCGGATTCCTTATTTTCCCTTTTCAATTTTCATGGCTGAATCCCGGGGGCTGAACAATCATTTTTATGCCATATTAGTTTTGGCAAGAAACCTGTAGTATTCTGCCTTCTCTTACTTCAGGAGCATATGTCTAGGATATCGTTTATTTCAGGATCGAAAATTGAGCAAAAAAAGTAATTTCCCCTTCTTCTCTTCAGCGAAAAATGTTCTTTGCATTCGCTCCCGTTCATGCAGCGCATTGGTCAGTCGATTGTTCTCGGTTCGTGTTTTGATTGGCTTCGATACGTCAATCACGTGCTTGTAATTTTAGCGGGAAATTGCGAGTTCACATGTCACAGAGGTGTCATAATATTGAGAAAGATGGCCGCCTTGATAGCATCTCCCGTTGGTTATGACTCTGGAGAAGAGTATTCTTCTCGCTATTTAACATCAGACATTTTGTCCAAATCCAAACACGGTGTAGCCAGTGTCTCAAACATTAATGGAAGGGGCATTTTCGTGGTGAATGCGATCGTCAAAAGAGCGCGGAGGCATTCGAAACAGATGTACGACTACGCCAACATTTTGGGCTACATCGGAGGTGAGATTCGCGACGGCTATTTCAAACCAAACCTCAAGGAAAGCGAAGCACTTCGCATGATGCAAATGCACGTCGACATGTCCGCAGGAAACCGAACTCGACTAACGTTTGCACCCGTTGAAGATGTGGCGGCGCTGTGCGTGGTTCCAATACATGGCATGTCGGTCCCCAAAGGCTTCAGTTTACCGGACAACGACACGATCGATGCTTTCGAGTGTTTGAAGAAAGTGGCAAGATACTGTAGCTATCATTCGTTGGAAAGCTTCTTGGACAGCAATCTTGGCGAAGTACCTCGAAGTCCTGATAACTCCAAGTTCGACTGTGGCCGAATGGAGTTACAAGTGTGGGCGCTGGAGAAAGAAGATTTGATGTATCACAACTGCCCGCTACCTCCGGGCCCACCGCTGGAAGACCTGGGGATCCCCGACAGTTTCCTGAATTTGTTGGAGCAGACAAGTCAGATGGTCATCCGACAGGCTACAGCATGGAAGAAAACTGTTGCCACAAAGTTTAGTTCTGAGCTAAATTATGAGAGATTCTGCGGCATGGCAAAACATCAAGCAATGTGGTACATATGGATGGGTGATCTGGACAGAGCCAATGTCATGGTGAATGCTTTGCAAGGGATGCAAGAGGACCAGAAGAAGGGGGGACCTCTCAATCAAAAGAACATTGTAGTCAGCATCATTCTTGATCTCACCTATTGGAATCTTGTCACCTCTGGATTGTATGAGGGTAGTACCATGGCTGATGCCAGACTAACACCTAGAGAAAGATGTGACCACTGTTCAAGTCCTGCATCAAACCGAAGTGCAGTCATGGGCTTCAACCTCCTCAGCTGTGTTGATAAAGATGGCACTGGTGAATTTGGTACATCTGAAATGCGAATGGACTTGGCAAAATTGCTCTTTGCAGTTAACCAGTTTGGCCTTGATTCCCACGTTAAAGCTGCTGCAAACCTCTGTTTTGAGAAGCCATTTGGCACCTTTCTGAGTCATGCATTTGAGAATTTGTTTTGGCGAATCAAGCCAACAAACCCCATGGCAGATGCCACAACACAAGATGTCGTTGCAGGTTTTCGCAAAGCAATAGAAGTTCAATCACGAGGAGAGCTGAATGTTGGCGAACTTGCTGAATCATGCAAAGCAGTTCTCAGAGATGCCCTATTGAAGAACTGTGGTAGTAAACTTGAATTACCTGATGTCGAGAAGCTGTGCAACTTGTTTCAGACAAAGTTCCAGAAAGTTGTAAAAGAGTTCAACAAGCTGATGAAAGAAAAGTCAAGCAGGAAACCAGATGCCACTTCAAGTGCTAAAAAGATTGCATTTGATCTTATTTCAAATAACGTCGTACCACATCTTGCTCGTGATTACAGGAATACCTGGAGATTTCTCTCCAGTGCCAAGAAAAAGAAGATTTTAACAGCAGAATCAAAGTTATTACATCAGTCCTGTTGTGAAGCCTTTGTGGAAGGGCAAGCGAATCCAGCAACCCAATCAAATGGAAGAGCACATGCTGTTAATTGCTGTTGTCTTCCTGAAGCTTGTGGGAAAGTATCATGTGCATGCAAGAATGCAGAGAAGCTCCAAAAGCACTTGATCAATGTGTTGTCCAGCAAAGACAATCCAGTCCCCTTTTTTGCATGCCAGGATAATGGTGACATAGTACTAAGCGACAAACTTTGCAGTGGTGATGATGGAGAATATTTCAATGGCATGCCTGCATTTAATTTAGATCAGGTGTTCTTCACGATTGAAGCAATTCCAGACAAGAGCTTTGCTGTTTGCCCAAGACTTGGTGCCTTGTGCAAGACAGCTTGTCACGCAATTTACAAAAGACTCATCACACATTTAATCAGAGGATTTGAAGAATTGGAGAGGAACCCAAACCCGCGATTTCAACAGCACACCTGCGAAAGCTGTGGCCAAGCTGAGAGTGAACTTGGGGAGTTCAAGAAGTGTGGCGGGTGTAAACGTGTCTACTACTGTGGCAGGAAATGTCAGGCTCAAGATTGGAAAGCTGGACACAAACAGAAATGCAAGACCACTGCAAGACAATCATAAGGAACACAAGACTAATTAGCTGCAACAAATTTAGATTTACCTCACAAAACATTTTGCATAATTTTTCAATTTCATGCAACTGTTATTTTGATGTTATGAAGTATCTAGACAAAAATTCTATCAGTTTGTCAAGTTAGGTGGGGCAATGGTTGCATTAACAAAAACATCTATGAGATTGTTTGGTGTCCTGTACATATACAGCAGATACAAGTTGAGCATTTAACAGCCTCAGTTGTTGCATTTGTTGTCACAGTTGAATTGATTGCATTGCAAGGCAAAATGACAGGTGTTGCTAGGCAGGGAATGACAATGTTCTGCGTGGGAACACGTTTTTTCCCAGACAGAACGTTGTCATCCCTGCCTAGCAACGTCTGTCGTTTTGCCGCGCAACGCAATCAATTCAACTGTGACAATGAACACGACAACTGAGGCTGTTAAATGCTCAACCTGCTGAATCCACTGTAAGTGTAACAGGATTGAATGAATGATTCCATTTATTATTGGTGCTTGAAGAGACATGTTTTTTCACCATCTTTCGGTTACAGTTTCAAGTGTTTTAGACCATTTTATCATTGCATGTGTGTGCCAGAGCTGAGAAGGCTTTGCTGCAATTGTTTGCCGAAATATAATAATTTGATTCCCTTTTTTGAGTTCTTGTTGTTATATTTAACTTTGTTTGAAATTAAATGATGACCTTATCATAAGTTGAAGCCATCCCTTAAAAGTTAAGTTTACATAAAAGATAAGAGTTACATTAACAATGAAAAAAAATTAACTGTCGAGAAATATATTTTTATCAAATTGTTATGTCAAAGGTGATTAATTTTATCCATTTACCAAACCAGTTGAAAAATAAACAATCTAGTTACCACTTTGGAATTATAAAAAAGGTTATAATCATTATTGCTCTAGATTTTTTAAGTTTTGAGCAGTTTTTAAGTCATCCTTAGTTTAATGGAGACTACTAGTTCCTGTTACCACGTTGTAGAACAAGTCTAATAAAAAGACTGTACATGACTGTCTATATGTATTTGTCATGACGACCTTTGTTAGATAAAACACCCTAGGGGGATGCATCTTTTTCAGGCTGTAGATGAGTTAAAGGGTAAGTGTTTCACGAGTCCTATAGATAAGGGTAGGAAAGACTGCCATTTGAGCAGACCCACTGAACAGTCAATTTATTTAAGTATTTAAGGGGGCCATTCAATTGAAATATATCAGTATTTTTCTGTTGGAATGTAAAAGGGATACCATTTTCTGTCAAAGGTATACAAAAAAATTGTAAAAAACAGTTTTAGGCTTTGACCTTGGGGTGGACCCTCATAAAAAAAAATAGTACCCCACCCCCTCCCTGGGCACCACACAGAAGCTATCCAGGCAATGTCAAATTACAATGTGCCCTTTGAAAGATTCCTGTCACATGACCTTGTTAATCATACAGACATACGTTTCAGGCTTAGCCCTTCGAGTGTTTTGAAATACCAGTGTTGAAAATCAACACAAACTGTTTTAATGGATAGCAGGTCTGCTAATGTTTAACTGCGAGAATGGGAGATTGAAATGTTAACAAATTAAGCTAGCATGGAAAAAATGATCCAGGATTTTTTCTATTCAACCTTACATTTAAAGTGCCCCTATGATCAAATTTTTGATTTTCATTTTTTACATTTTCACTTAACTATCAAGGTCTAGCTTGGGGGTGCAATATAAATTCTATTTTGAGCATTTTGGTGTCTTAGGGGTCCAAGCATCCCCATCTGTTTCAGAGATGTGTCTAACCCACCCCCCCTCCCACTCCTCTCCCCTCCCCAAGCTAATAGACAACCTGATGGACATCCCAGGTTCCTCCTAAGATTTTGCTTCTTTTGCCCCAAGTTCTCTTCTCAAACAAAGGAAATACCTGCAGCACCAGCAACTAGGAGTTACGATGGCACCTATATCACCACTGTTCCTGACATCTAATGCCTTTGTTTGGCACTGGCTAAGTTTAGAACAGGATGGTCTTGGAGCATTTTTATTTAGCGGTTTCAAAATCTTACCTTCAAATCTCAAATAATTATTTTTGAAACATGGGTCTTGGAGAACAATTCTATCAAATCTCCTTATTTGCCTCGCTCCCAGGTTTAATGTTATTCAGAATATCTGACAATGATCCTTGATAGTCTGAAATTCAAGTTTATAAGGAGTTTACCTGGCAGGGCTCACATTAGGACCTGACAGTGCTGAAAAGCTATTATTCTAATCAATACAGATTGTGAGGCATTACAACGTTCAGATTTAATGAATTTTGGAAAAGCAATTTGTCAATTATTTTAACTTAACCTCTTAAAGCTTTACAGAGAAATCTGAACTGGAAAACTCCAGTCTGCAAAAAGTGCTGAAATATTGCAGTTTTATTATACATACAATCATCTTACATAATTATTTTGTGCTTGCTATAAATTAAAAATTATATTTCACCAAGTATTGTAACACTTCACTGTAATGCTTCATACTCAAATTACTACAACTTATCTTTCATGAAATCACATAGAACACAAGAAACCAAACGGTGGCTATAGCAGGTTCTGTCAATACCCTAAATTGACTGCCATGCATATTTGTATAGACTTGCCACAAGCCAACTCTTATGAGCAACGAAGTCCCGAGACAAGCGACAACCTAACTTCTGAAAACGAGCTTTGCGAAAGTCTAGTATTTATAAACACACAACTGCAATAATTATTAAGATATTTGCAAACTTCTAACAAAGTAAAAACTACTTCTAGTTGCAAAAGTCATTCTGCAAGTAGCTATAAGATTTTTTTCACCCTCTGTACCAATTATAATCATTGACCAACTTAGCTGTTTTACTGCACTAATCAATCTTAAATTACTTTTAAACAGGGCTTGCAAAGCGAACTTTACACCATACTAACAAAGTAACAGCTATGCAAATTCTAAGCATTAAATATCAAACAGACTGGCTAAAAGTGTTTAGTGTCCATGCCAAAGGACAGGTGTTGACTGGCAGTTGTATAAGCTTTCAAGTGCCAACATCCACATACCTCCTGACTATCTTCTTACATTTTTTTATAGTATTAGTTGGCAGAATTTGTTTAAAGATCAAAGCAATTTCCCTTTGGTGATCATTTCACTGATTCTTATAACCTTTTGATAAAGTAATGATATCGGGAGGAGAAATTTGATGTTGGTCACTCTCGATTTTCGCTGAACATTCGAGCAATAAAGGCAAAAATACAGTTACTGAAACTTTCATCCTCAACCTGAACCCGCAAGAGAAAAACAAATTTGAGGTTATACTTATTTTAGTTGAGATGGATGTTTCACATCAGTTCAAAATAATATAACATGTGTTTTAAGCATTTTTACAAGGTTTGACATTAACTTTCTCGAGACTGCTTTAGAATTTAATCACGGGGTCACTTAGAGAAATGGATTACATGCAGTGAGATGTTTCAAATAGTATGCTAAATGGTATCATGCCATGAGTATATTTTTGGTAATTAATTTTTGCACTTACTACTCGAACGTTCAGCAGAAACCATCTTAATAACATTATTACATGCATTAATATTTACAAAACAATAACAAGGAAATCACCATTTTGTATAATATCTTTATAAATCAAATGGGTTATAATAGATGTCTCACTGCATAATTTGCAGCCCACATGGCTTCTTCTTCTTTTTTTTAATTCTGTGTTTTGGCAATTTCAACAACAAATTGCTGCCATCTTAGTTCGCCTAATAATAAAGGAAACCATATGGCATTATGAATATTGAAATCTTAACGAAAATTTGAAATACTTTTTCCAGTCTATCAGAAACCTGATCTCCTAAGGATGTGAAACAAAATGAGTTTTTGTTCCAGAATTTCCTGTTCAAGTCTAACAGAAACCTGATCTCCCAAGAAATGTGATACTAATGACCCTTTGTACCACAATGATTACTGTAATCTCGCCCTTATGTAATAGTAATGGTAAATTATAGCAGTTATAGTAATTAGCAATAGCAATAAAATAGTAATAGTATAGTTTTTTCTTTTTTTTTTCCTGCAAAACAAAGGTTTTTACCTCTCTGTGTTATTGAAAATGAAAATAAACATTACATTCCACATGAAAATATTACTATCTCAATTCAGTTAATGGTATCCTAAAGTTTATTTGCCAATAGCTTAATGCTTGTTGCTTTAAATGACCTGTTTTTTATGTCCTTTAAGGGGGGTGACTCTTAACTACCAATTTGTTTCTAAGGCAGGTTTATAATTGCTATATTTTGGAAACAAAACATCATACAGATAAGTTTTTTGCACGAGTTTGTTCTATTGAAGATTCCTCCAAGAGTTTCAAGTCACGGTCATATTAAATGCGTCACGTGACCAGAACAGAATAAAACCTAAAACTCAAACGGCGGATAGATTTTAAAATTAAAATGAGCGTCAATAGATAAAGAGCGTCCACATGCGTAATGTGACGTATCGTTTTCATGAAATTCGCATTATTATAAGAGTTATGGCCTAATATACACTCATGTTTACAGACTTTCATCAGTAGCGTTTCCTTTTTTCGTGTAAACGGTAAAAGCATACGTCAGATTATAAAGACGGCTACGTTATCTCTGATTCGTAAGAGAAATCGGAACTTTACCTTGTTTCCGTGGAGTTTTAGGGATTTTAAATTCTAACGCGCGGTTTGGGACTGGCACTAGTTTCGCACGTGCAATGTTATATTTTTCAAAGCAGGTGTACCCCCAAACAAAATTCACAAAAAGCTTCAAAATCGCTTGCTTCAAAATACAGTCTTCAGCCATTCCTTAGCAACTGCTCCAGATCTGTAGTTAAGAGTCTCCCCCCTTAAAAACAAAGGAAAAATGTTACTGATTCTCACTGTTGCAGACAGCATAAAGATAAAGAGCAATAGTTCTTAATAGCATTTCCGCACTAAGAAATTTATTTTTATTGACTTTTGTCATACATGTACGTTGGTTTGTCATACTATCGACCCACTGGCTTTATTTTTAGTATTTCAAATAAAAAAAAGAAAATCTGACTGTTCACTTAATTGTTATGAATACTGATCTCTATTTGATTTGTTATGCTTACCTCTTCTATGCCAAAGTTACAAAATTAGTGGATAAAAATCAATTCTGTCTTAACTTTAATAAGGGTATAGAATAACCAAACTGTTTAGTTTTACTATTATTTTATTTATTAATTATTTTATTGTTGATATATGTACATTGGCGGATCCAGACCTTCAGCTACGGAGGGGGCCCGCTTTAAAGGCTTGACTATGAATGTTGAATTCTGCGAAGATAATTCCAGCACTTCAAAGAAAATGCGCTATTTCCGAAAAAATAAGGTGGGGGCCTCGGCCCCCCGGGCCCCTCCCCTGGATCCAGCACTGATGTACAAGGCTAAAATAAAACTATGTAAGTATTAACTCACAGTGACCCCCTGAGCTCTTTCATAGTCTTCATTTATCATTGTACACAAAATCATTTTACCTCTTTTACAACAGTTATTCTTTTTAAAAAATCAAAGGAACACGGTGGTGGATTCAGTCTTCTATCCAAGGACCTTCTAGACCCCACCTCTCATCCTGGATCCACATCTAGGACAATGCAAGATGAATTCATGCTAAACAGCTAATTGATTTGATTGTTAGCATGGCTTAGCTTGTACCATAGATTAGATAATGGACATGATTTCAAACTTAAATATACAACTGTGTCATCAACCAGACTTAATAATAATATACTATTGCTAGTGTATAACCTGCAAGCTATTGAACACCGATAGCTTAAATAGGAGGACCAAAAAAGCAACAAGGAAGTTGATGTCCCACATGTAAAGGAGGGCAACTACTAGTCGAACATTTCCTATTGTGGTGCATATTGACATTGCCACATAAGTAATGTGAAGCTACAGACGTCAAAACAATGACAGTAATGCCCAGCATAACAAGTCTATAACATGAGTTCTAACTTCTCTCCATTATTGTACCCAGGGCATTGACATTCTCATTACTTAAGGTCCCAAATGACTGTTTTGCTATCCAATAGATCCTGGTTCTAACTCATCATCATCAGCAAGCAAAAAGTGTGGGTCACCCCTCACTTGCCACACATCATCATCATCATCATCAACTCCTTCATCATCATGCTCAACAATTTGCACAACTGGTACATCCTCTTCATCATCAAGCACTCTTTTCCTTGGAGGCTTTGGTGGTAATGGAAGTTGCTCCTTTGCAGTCTACAAAAAAGAAACAATAAATTATAATAACTTCTTGCGATTATGTCAACCAACTGATAACCACCTTTACAGTAATTGCTTTCACAATTCAAATAACCGGATCTTGAAAAAAGATATTTATCAGCGGGCAGCAACACAAATTACTTGGAAAACATTCAGTCTCCTATGGTCGAACAGTCTACAACTGAGCTGCAGGGAGACCCATTGGAGGTAGGCCATTTCAATTAGGTTCAAATTTGACAAACCTCTAACAAACTGCTAGCAAATGGAAAGAAATGGCGGTATTGTAAGCTTACTAGTAGAAATAAGAGAAAGATGCTTATCAGTTGGTTTGTGACAAGCTGACAGCCCTAAATCTAAGCACAAAACCAAGACACAAATCAAAGCTTGCTCCTTGCGTGTGTCTGGGGGGGGGGGGGGGGACTCCCATATGAAATGGACGGGGATGCTCGTCGTCTTGCTTAGGGGTGTAAATTTTGGATTTTGGTCTCGCTAAGGGTGTTCTGGGCAAAATGTCATTATTTTTAGCCATCAAGGTCTCGTTTAGGGTTGCATGCGAAGAAATAACAAAAAGGAAAGAATTTTGATTTGTTATATTTACTCTTTTAGGGGTCTGCATAACGTTCGGCCACACCCAGATTGGTCTCTTTTAGGGTTTAAATTCAAAATTTCCGACGAGCATCCCCGTCCCTTCCATATGGGAGTCCCCCCCCCCCCCCCCCCCGGGCTTAAGATTAAAATGAAACAAAGGTTTTACTTCAGTTGATCATAGTAAATAGAGGGAAATGGTTATGAAGCCAGGCAAAGTTTTTTTGTATGTTTTTGTTTGCTATTTTGGGGGTTGACCCTGCACCAAATTAAACCCGACAAAGTACAATTGGTGGTTATGTGTGTTCATGCAACTAACCAATAGAAACATTGCAATTATGCAATTCATGCATAGTGTATGAGCTCAAAAGCAAAAGATGTGCAGGGTCATGAACCTTCCAACATAAATCTTGGCGGGAGTCCTTGTTTGCCCCTTTGATGTTTTCCGGGCTTCATCAGTCAGTCAGTCAGTCAGTCAGTCAGTCAATTGTTATGCTTTGGCTATGTAAAAGTAGTGATTTCCCACTCACTTGTAAGAGTAGCTGATGATACTCATTATTCTTCATTCTGTTTGGTTTTTGTGGTTGTTCCACATAGCCCCGCCTCAACACATGGCCAAGGTCCTCAGACGACATGATATCAGCAGGGTCCAGCAAGTTATCATTGACCAATACCACAAGATATTCCACATAATGTTTCCTAGAAGGTGAATAACAAGATGGAACCAAATTACAACAACTTGTTATGGTGCCATAGGCCCTTGCATATTTTGAAGAGTTTGCTTATTCCATCTGATAACTTTCCCTGAAGACTGATCCTCAGACTTGAAACATGACATGGGACTGCAATTTCCTTACCACAGTGTGACGATATAATTTTATTGTTACATTAAAAATGGCAGAATAACTTGCATCAACAAAAATGTTCACTGCATGTACGGTCTTCCTTTTTCCATTCAAGGGAACAAGTCAAATCTTTGAGGACACAATAATTAAAGGCCTTCAGTGACATGTCAGTTTTCCCTTGCGCAGTTAATATTTTTTTCTTTATCACAAGATCCAGCACCATGCATGTCTTGTGTAGCATGATTCCAATCACTAACCTGCAAAGCCCAGCATTCCCAGCTTGTACTTCTGCTCCACACTCAGCATCAACCAGACCGTCCACAGTCTCTTTTTGCTCATTCACTTTACAGTGCAAAGGTGCTGCAGCTGCAGCCGCTCCTGCAGGAGCCTCGTCATCTGATGCATTGCCTTTAGTTTATTTAAAAGCAGTTATTAATTATTGAGTACAGTGTCAAGTTGAGCCCTTGCTGAAGGGCAGGCAAAATCACATCCATGTAACAATGTGGTGATATTTACGATTGTTAAAATCAATTGATTTTTTTAGGTGACGTTTGTGTTAAATGATGTTTCTCAATCATGTATTGTTAAATTAAGCCCTTAACAAGGAAACCAAGCTTTTTGGATTGCAACTTATTTTTATGAATTACTTCCACAGTTCTTACCTTGTTGAACATATTACCTTTCTACATCCACTGGTAGCATAGTGCAGTATTAGTACAGAGTAATTCTGTTATCACTGACGTAGTCCACTTCAATTGTTTTTAAAGTTTTTTTTTTCCACTTTCAATATTGTAGCTGTATTTCAAAAGCCAATAGTTTTTCTGTGGTATGATACTATGGGCAAATTAAGCAACCTAAAGTGCTAAATTTGTTTTTCATTTTAAGAGAAGCTTACCTTGAGCTTCAGGTGGTTCAGTATTGTATGCAACATTATTGTCATCCAGCAGCTTCTGAAGCTCTTCTGGCTGCTGATCTCGCAGGTAGAAGTAACAGTCACGTGGATGATGAGCATGCAGTCCTTGTACAGTACAATGTTCTGATACAGGGCAGTTCTGAAAAGGAAAATGTTTTCATATGCAAATGATAATTTGCACTTGACAGAACCTCACGTTGAAAACAATGTTTTATTCTAGCGTGTATTTTTAGTGCAATTATTTCAGTCACACCGCTTTAATTAAAATGGGAATTAAGAACAAGAAATGACTCACCTCTTCAAGAAAGTTCTTCCAGGACTTAAATTAAACTACAGTATTTATTAGAACTTTTGGACAAAGAAGAAAGGTAGCCTACCTGACCGGCATTGGTCTTAATGAATGGGTTGTAGCAGCCACTGCAGAATTCATGTGGACACATTGCACACTTAAAGTGCATGCATCCTCCTTTGGATAAGTCATATCTGTACTTGCAGTTTGGGCATTCTGACAAGAACGAAGTTGGAACAGATGAAAAAGTAGCAATGCCATACAAGATAAATGAATGAAGAAGAAGAAAAAAGAAGTCAAATTGCCCAGAAAAAAGATTTTCTGAGCCCCATGAATGGGAGTTTGAACCCATGACCCTCCAGGTATTAGGTTCTTATGTGTATATGTCCTGCCATAACTGCAAGGCTCAATACGGTATATCGAAATGATGAACGTGAGTAAATGATTACGTGGAATGGTGACTTGGGTAAAGTGAAATAAATGAAGAAGCATTCTCAAGTCGAATTACTCGGAAAAAGATTTGTTGAGCCCACCAATGGGAGTTGGACCCATGACCTTCAAGATACCAATTGGACACTCCAACCACTGACCTATGGGGGACTCATGGTGAGCGAGATCATAAACTGGGTTCTTACCATACCAGATAATTTTAAAGACAGATCCACAAGAAACAAGGAAGAGGAGGGGTTTCATCTTCATCATATTTTGAGCAACATAGCTCTTAGAGATCACGAACGAAAAACTGTTAAATAAGATGAGCAAATATTCTACCTATTCCATTCCTCCTCAAATGGGCTGCCAGACCAGCTGCTTGAAACTCAGGATCATTAGCTTCTTTCCATGCAGCAAACTGCTCACATGTGATGCCCAGGTGCTGGTCCTCCCACTGTCAACATTAAAAAAAAATAGATGGCCAGTTGGATAAAATAGTATTTTCAAAGAGAAACATGCTGAGAAATGCAGCTCCACTACTCTCATTCAAGTGTGTGTTTATTTTCACAGATTCTGTCTCCAGATTCTGATAAGTTTTTTTTGTAATCGCTCACAAAACAGTTACATGGCACTACAATTACAAAACTTACGTTACAAGAAAACTACTTAATACAGTAAACTAACAACGGTAACAAAGTGCACGTTTAAAAGGAAAAAACAAGGTATTAAATACAGCACAAATAAATTTTTTACAGGTATTTTGAGATAGATAACAATTAGAAGAGTGAGAAATGAAAAATAAAAGAGTGTGAATGGAAGAAAATAATTAAGTGTAGTTAGTTAACTAGCCTTGTGATGTTGTTTTACAAAATTATAAAAAAATAATTATTATCCTTTAAATAGTTTTTTTGTTACTTTTAGATTCTGACAAGTTATTACACTGTAGAATGAAATAATGAAAAACAAAATGTAAAGCTATTACCTGTCGTTTACATTTGAAACAGGTGAATTGCTGACAGTGAGGACACATCATCCTTATTTGGTCAGGACGTTCATTAATGAATCCTGATGAGCACTAAACAAAATAGGAATCAGAAGGTGTTTTCTTATCAAAGTAGTAGAGATAACCTCTGACATGGCAGAGCTCGAATGTCAGCCACCCTCTCTCTCCCTTGTAAAACAGTTTGCAAAAACAGTGTAAAGGACAGTGATTGTTATTGGACTTATTACACATGTTTTATCTCAGTTTCCATAGCAAGGAGTGACTAGGAGTGCTACTATTTTACCATGGAAAGGATATGAGTCTATCACAGATTACCTCTTAGTGCTTCAACAATGCACCAGTAGCCATTTATACTCCTTGCTAAAGAGAGCGGCACTGTGCAGAGGTGGCAGAATGTTTTGAAATGTGCGTGTGTGTGTGTGTGTGTGTGTGTGTGTGGGGGGGGGGGGGGGGGGGGCATACCCCTACTCAAATTTCTCAAAATGTCCTCTGCATAGTTCATTGGCACAAGCAAACTTCTTTGCAGTCGGAAGTGTCCAGTCTATCATTAATCAATTTGTGACAATGCACATAAGTAGGCAGTTGTTCAGACTATCCTGCTTCAGAATGTTTCTTAGCTAGTTCTTGAATCATCAGAGGGCAGAAAATGTATGCTCTGAGACTGAATATTTTGCCAAACAAATTTTATGCTAAGCTAGCAATACTTTCGGCATTGAAACATGCCCCTCACCCTAGTTTACGACCTGGCCCTGCACCACCTGCACCCCTGCTCCGCAGGCTATCCTGCGAGTGTGAGACAGTGACCCAGTCTGTGCTCAAACCAGTGAGCTGCTTAATCATAGTCCAATGTGCTAACCATTGCGCCACTGCATGCAGTGCATTGCTTCAAACAGAACTGGACATTACCGCTTTAAGAAAATTGGGTTGGGGCTCAAGGCAGTCAGCCATCCGCTTTGCATAATTCCCAGTGGTGTGTGAGAAGTTAACAAATATACAAAAGGATGGACAGACGAGCGAAGGAATAAAAGGAATAAGTTAATAACAACAGGAAACTTACATGTGAGCACCACCTGAAGTTCGGTTCCTTCATAAGTGTTCTATCCCGAAGCTTTCGTTGAAACAAGTCATGCATTTCATCATCAACCAGACCACGAATCTGCACAGGCGAACATCAAACAGACTCAGCTATAACAACAACAGCTACAACAGTCTATTCCATCTGCAAATATAAGCCCCCCCACCCCCTCCCCCCAAGCCCTCTTAAAAAAATAACCCCACCTGAAAGGGACCTTGAGCAGCTTATTTTTCGGAATTTTATTTTATTTATAAAGCACTTTCCCTGTGGCCCCTGTTCTCTAAATAATTCTTACTATGTTTTACAATTCCTGTCAAGTTTTAATACAGAAAAGAATATACTAGGAATTTCATAATGAAAGTGAGTGCTGACTATAGGGATTAATGATTACACTACACTATTTTTGAAGTTTGGAGCATAACAGCAGCAAAGAGTGTTCAACATTGTTTAACAGCGTATGCAGTGTTTAACAGTTTTTAAAGCGTAAAGAGTAAAGCCTCGTCCAAATAAACAAAAGAGATGTCAGATTGAATGCACCCGACATCACAGAGGGATCACATAATGTTGATCTCTTTTCCTGGGCTGGTTGGAAAAAATGGAAAAAAATCTGGCTAATAATGTTATTAACATCGTCCTTTAAACAAGTATTCGACATTGAATAGTATGAACAGCTAGACTTGTAAAAGAAAAAGCGGAAGACTTCATAAACACTGGCTAGCATTAGATTAAAGTGTCACCGCTCATAATGTGTAACTTTCGCTGCTCCTGAAATATTTTTCCCCAGACTGTCAAAAAATGTATGGACATTTTTGTTTACAATGCGTCCATTAACAAAGCAGCGTTCAATAGCATATTAAATGTTCAACACCAGTTTAAGTAACAATCAAAGAAAAAAAAAACAGATGAATCCATATCTCCCTAAAAATCAAACAATGGTTTCGCGAGCAAATATAGCAGAATTTACACAATCAAATGCCGCAAATTGTTACTCAGAGCAGCTTGCAAAAGTGGGAAAGTCACATAAAATTTTGCTTTAAAATACCCCCAACAATATAATGGTGTTCAACAGGGTATTAAAAGCTGAATAGTATTAAAAGTTTAATTGTAGAACTTAGCAGACGCTGTTCTCTATATCCAAAAAACATCGCAAGCATTTCTGTAACGTTACATTATAAGCTATTATATGGACCTTTTGCCGTGACTAAAAGTATTAAAGTGTACTTTCGTAGAGCTGCTTGAAAATCGGCGCAAATTTCGGTTAACAATGGTTCTAACAACAAAGAAGCTGATTAAACAGTATATTCAGTTTTCATCGCTATTCATAGGTAGAATAGTACAATGTAGCAGATGACATTTACATATCTCCCAAAAAATCAAACAATTATTTACCAGTTTACTGTAAACTTTTAATAAACGCTACTTCACGCAATCCTATGACAAACGGTAATTCACGCAATCGTATGACGTAATAAAAACAAACAGAATCGTCAGACCGCATGCGCTGAATCTGACATCCAAAATTTGGCTCCGAACCGCATATACAAAACAGGATACCCAATATACACAGGATTACCAGAATAGTGTGCTGCCTCGCTAAGGTGAGCCAGCAAATATATGGGTTTGGCTCCTTTATTTGTAAAAGATGCTGAAAGGTTAGTAACTCAGCTTACCATGATATCAAAATTATTAAAATATTCTGTAGCCACAGCCTCGTCGTCCAAATTTTCCGGTTTTCCACAAACTGGGCATACAAGGTGCATAATATTCTTGTCTCTTATTGTTATGGTGATGTACTGGGAGACGCATTCTTGACAGACACGATCTTGACAGTGAAGGAATGTGATCATCTATGAAGAAACAATATAATAACAATAATTGTTAGTATAATATTATACATTACATAACAATTTCACCAAACTAACTATTTCAAAATTTTAATCCTTTTCTTTCTTTGAGCTAAAAAAAGTTAAAAAGTGCAGGGCTGTGCCCGGGTGCCTCAGGCGACTAACTTTTGCCTTTGGGCGACCAGATAATCTTATTTCTTTAAGGTTTTTGCTGGGCACCCTGGATCTCATAGTTTAGAACCTTGGGGCTCCTTGTAATATCTCTTTGGAGCACAGCCTTGAAGTGATAACATCAATCATTCCAAATATCCATACATTGCTATCAGGATGGCCAAGAGATAAAAAGAATAGCATAATGGAATGTATTAATAATATTCTTATACTTGTCATCATTGTCATTACAAAACAATGGAAAACAAACTATTATCACCAACATTATTTAACAATTTTCTATTTAGTAAATAACTGTGTTTTTTTAAGCCAACTGATGAGGTTGCAATATTTCCAGAGTGATAAACCACACAAAGATCATTACAGAAATCATGACTACAGACCTGTTCACTATGAGGAGTAAATTCAGCCAACATGATTGATAAAATGGCATAGGTGCAAACACTATATTAAGCATAATCATCCAACAAATATTTTGCATGTGATTGGTCTAAACACGTCACATGATGCAGCCAAAACTGGGGAATATCACATGATGTTCCCCAGTTTTGGAACTCTCCGATTTACATTCGCACGTTTAGCTTTTATCCCGAGTAAATTGTTAAAATGAATCAATCTCAATACTTTGAGCAGACTAATAATATTTTGAGCACTGGCAGATTTTCTTTGACGTTTAAAAGCTTTTAAAAGGTCTCCCAAAATGCGGCCTTCTAAAAAAAAAATATTTGAAGGATAATAAACACAATAGCAGCCATTTAGATTAAAAAATATGCATGGATATTTGTCCTTGGACATTATTTGTTCCTTGAAGCTCACAGTTTTCCTCGAGCTTCGCTCTCGCAAACTGTTCGCTTCTCGGAACAAATAATGTCCACTGACAAATATCTGTGCATATTTTCACGCCAAATGGAGGCTATTGTTTATTTATGGTACTACTATAAACAATTATTTAATAAACTTGACTGCTCTTGGAAATCATGCACTGCACGCATAACCAGCAGATATTTTACTAATCTGTACATAGGTTGTGCTGATTCCCAGAATTAACAGTAGGCTCTAAGCCAATGAGAAGACAGATAGTGACTACAATGTATAATAATGGCACTAATTGTGGCAGTATTACAGACCTTCTTTTGACTCATCACACAACTTGCTGAGCAAATAGAAAATATAGCCTGTGTAAGAGGCAAGTACAAACCTTGTTCATTGGAAATTCCCCACAGCACAATGGGCACTCTTGTTTCAGATAGCGCAAAGAACGTTGAAAATCCCCACAATTTCCTGCTGCTTCTACAGAATCATCCACTTCATACCCCATGTCTATCAGCTTGATAACAACGTCTGCCCTTCCCCAGGATGTAACACCTTTCTCAGCTAGAACAGCTCGAATGCGCCGCTAAATATAAACAATTAATACATTAAACCAAAAAATATAAATGGTTGCACACAATAAACAGGACTGCTTGAGAAACTGTAAGTTGACAGTTACCTGAGTTTCATGAATGAAGTGATCATCAAACTGTGCCATCAACTAAATGCAGCCATGAGTGCAAATTCTATGCAGCCAATCAAGAGCAGGATCACTCCACCTGTCCTCCATGTATTTAGTGTAAATTATATATTAATTTTTTCAACTGCTGCTAATAGCTTACTTTAGATGATCGATTTGATGATTGAGTAATTAACTCCAGTGTGAACCCACAAGTATGAATGATTTTCATTGCCACCCATGGATAAAATAATCACTAAAAGCAGAGCCACATTACTTACATCCCTATCTTGGCCTACGTCTTTCACAATGGCTTCAAAGTTGGTTTTGTCTTGAGGGGTTTGACTATCTGACTGTCTTGTCAAGGCCATGAACACCTCTTCCTGAGTTGCACTGTCTGGGAGGCAACTGTTTAGCACTCTTTGAAGCATTGGCCGCATTGCCATTTTCTCAAGTTTGAGTATTGCCTTTTCTGTGTCTCCTTCTGAGGTATCTAGAGCATTTATGCAATCTGTTTTGGCATAAACTCCTGCATGTTGTAAGTCTTTCACCTACAAAATGCACAGTTACAATGAAGTTAGAAAATAAATATTTGAAGTATACTTTTGGATCTTTGTGTGGTCCATCTGGTAGGTACACCTTGCAGGTATGACATAATGACCACTGTACTGTCACAGGGTCTGCCTGGTGTGGTACTCTTATATAAGGGCTATATAGGTATGTGCCGTGGGATAGGGTATGGCCTTTGAGGTTTGACGTCCATAAATAGGGTATCAGTTTTGCTCCTATTGGCATTGTGTTCCCAATGTGATCCTTAGATAGTCTGTACCTAAAAATATATGCCCAGCTAAACAACAAAAAAATGGTCTGTTAAAACTAACCCGTACGAAACCAGCAGATCTGCAGCAGATCTGTAACAGATCTGTTTTGCCAAAAACAGATCAACAGCAGACTAACTTAGCGTCTGCAGAGTCTGTTTTCAGTCTGTGCAGATGCAGTGCCAAAATTGTCTGCAACGATTTTCCGCTGCAGACGATGAACAGATCAAAAACAGATCTGCAGATAATCTGTTAAGTCTGTAATCAATCTGCAACATGCATGTTGGAATTCAAAGCTCCAGGGTTCTCGTCTGCATGACCAATGGTGTTACACACAGTATTGAATAAAATATTTCTACACAGTTCATTTGTATGTCGAACCGGATAAATAGTCTCAATAAATGTTAAAACCAGTAATTATGGTTCACACGATGCATAATATTTATTGTATTTCATTCGACATGTTGAAAAAAGCGAAGGCGGCAACGCTTACATTATAACTTTTTCTCCTTACCTTTAATTTAAACGTACGTGTTGTTCCGGAATATTATCAGTCGCCACTTCATCAAGTAAAACAAATTCGGGGACACGAAACGCTATCTGTTTGGTTAGCGAGCAGTTTGTTTGATTCATGCGATCGGCTATGTTCACCGAAGCCCAAAAGTCTGCCGCTGTCTGTTGTTTCTTGCAGTGCCTCCTCGAGTGTCTTCCGTTTAAGTTTCGCTATTTTGCACTCCAAAGTTTAAATCAGTTTAAGGTCGGAAGAGTGCACATGATTTTGCAAAAATATATATTTCCAAACAAGTCGTAAAAATTTTGCATGCGTTCCTTTCAGTTGGATTTTCGTGACAACTCACAATGAAATGTGATCCCCGCATATGAGACCGCGCTTCAATTTAATTGGTCAAGTTTGGAAAACGTAATCAGTTTTCTGCTTGTAAAAAGAGCTGACCGTTCTAAACTTGACTGTTTCTTTAAGCGGGAATGATGTCTGTTTATTCATGTGCAGTTTAGGTAAAGTTCAGCTCCTTCCTTTTATGCTGGCTGAAAAGTTTTCTCTACGAACAGTGCTTGTAAACAATGTAATTAGCTGCAGACATCTTTACACGTACATCGGCCCGTGCTGGAATGCGAAGCAACGTCTGTCCTGAAATGTTTCCATCTGTGTGATGTTCTTGAAACAGTTGTACGTGGGAAATGAGTCTCATCAGCGACTGTGTTTAGCTATAATTTCATTACCACAAGATATGGAACAGGCCAATGATCGGTCAAGTGAAAGGTGAGCAGTGTTAAACAGTTTGTAGCTGGATACCAACTAAACGAACATGTTGCATTTGTACACAAAGATGGTCTAGCAATCAGGACATGAAAATCGCATCCTATATATTATTTTTTTACTCGCATGTATACCACAACAAAGAATAACTGTAACTTTCTTTCAACTTTCTATTTCAAGTCAGATTCCTTTATTTACATGTAACTGTAGAGACATGGGAATATTACAATTTAATAAAGGGTTGTAAGTTACAGCGTGTACATGTTTGTATTGAAGTTGTCAATTTTCCTTTTGTTCCTTTCATTTTACCAATTCAATTGCAAAGTATTCTTTTTAATTACAATTAATGTAGAGTAAAATATTTTGAGGCTGCTTTTTCTAAAGAAGAATTCATGTTTTTTAATGCTCCAGTTCAAACGAGAAATCTGTTGTGTGACGTACAGTGTACTCCAAAATTAATTGCTTGATTGGTGTAATTCGTCTGCTTTTTGTCTGCTATTCAACAGACAAATTGCAGATCTGCAGGTCTGCAGACATTTTGCAGATATTCTGCAGATATTCTGCAGGCATTCTGCAGACATTCCGCGGATGATCTGCAGATAATCTGTAGATGATGCGAAGACAATCTGCAGATCTGCTACAGATCTGCTAGCAGATCTGTAACAGACTATAAACAGATCTGCCGGTTTCCTACGGGAAACTATCTGTTCGAGTATTAGACATAAAGTGATTTTATAACAATTTGTGTTTTGCCATGCATGGTTAGCTGTTATTTAGGTCATCATGCATGCAACTCTTCTCCTCCCATTGAAAGGGTACCAATTTTTCATTTTCTTTTTCCTTAAATAGGGTCAGGGTTTAAGAACCTTTGCGGCACACCCCTATCTGAAATTTATGGGAGTATCCCACCCCAAGGAGAATCTGCCACAAAAAACATCTGTCTCCCATCCTTGCCATAACCTTGGTGATGCAGCCCTTGTAGCTACATGTAAATGACAACAGCAAAAGGTATCTGTTGCCTCTAATAAGGCAACACAGTGGCTAAGGGACAAACACCCCTGGAACCCCATGCTGAGAAACTGGGTTTGGTTCCAATCCCCTTACCATGTAAAGAAGTAATGATCATGGAAACTGGAAAAAGTTGACCCTATTTTCCACCAGGAGAAAGAAACTGAGAAGACCCATTACAGAAATGCTGTTGGTCAATTTTAATTTTGGTACAGTCTGGTATTTCCTGTGTTTTATATTCATTACCACACATTACCACACACCAGAACAAACCCAGATACCAAATTGTACAAAGGGTCAAATTGAACCACAACACATACATATAAGTTATGTGTCAAGAAGGTGCACTATATGATTAACAGACACATTTTGTTGAAGGGCACAATACAAGGACTGAAGCAGAGAATTGAATTTTCTGTATTACATGCAGGGCTGTACATTGACCATTATTTTGACCACTGCACTTCCCAATGGCTTCAATTCCCTGCCAACAGACTCCATAGACCAGAATAGGATGGAAAAAAATCAGCACACAGAGTGAGCTGAGTGCAGTCTGGGTGGGAAGATCTGGGTGGGAATACTCTTGGCTTTTTGATTTTCGGGTTTTACCGTAATAAACCACCACTAGGGTGCCAGTTTGTAGCTCAGCCAGTTTCAATATTGTAAAATAATCACACAGCTGTTACCTTCTTTTTTCTGTTTTCCACACACTTATTGACTGCTCGAGAGACTTCCCCTGTGCAGTCAATCAAGGCTTCTCGCACCTCCTCTGGGCTGATGTTGCCAATTTCTTGTGAGTTTTCTGGTGTACTCAGTTCTAACATAACTCGATGTATTAAATCATACCAACTGGTCTGCAGCCAATGAATGGGGCCTTCACGATCTTCACAGCCAAGCACTGATGCAATGTTCACCTCTTCTGCTGTAAAACCCTCTCTTTCTGCTTTCTAAAAATACAAAAATAAAATTAATATTGTCGCAACTCATGATTGTGGGTAAACACAAGCATTCAATAACCCAAGACTAGAATTTTTTCATTTTCTTGAGTCAAGAAACCTTGTGATTTTATGGTATTTCTCAATCAGTTAACAGCCGACTAATGCATTTGTTATGATTTAAATCTATTTTTGTTTAAATTTTTTCAAACCAGTTTGATTTTTATTTCCCTTTGTTTCAGGAAATCGGACAATGAAATGAAATAATAAAAAAATAAAAACTTTTTAAAACAAATCAAACCACAACACATACAAGTACCCAAACTGCATGTAGACCTGACGTCAGGACAAGATATGGTATCATGGGGAAATCTTCTGGCCATAAAAATGTGAAGACTTTAGGTTACGTCAACTTATCTAATTAATAAGCCTGTATCCTAAATTCAAGTACAGTGCAGGTTGCCAAAAGCTTTAGTTTGTAAATTAAATATTTTAAACAAGCAAACTTCTACTATAATTTGATTTGTATTTACTTTCAGCCATTCAACATAGCGTGCTCCAGCTATGTAAATCTCCTTTTGATGCCTTTGTATTGCGTCATCTGCTGGTGGTGCCCAAGCTGTAGTAGGGGGTGTCTGAGGAAAACCAGTGCTGAGAGGGTGTAGAAATGAATTACCAATGGGAGAAGGAAATGGTGCTGCTGGATTCATCTGTGAAAAAAAAATTACAATAATTGTTAGCAACAAACATCATTACTAACAGATTGCAAAGATTCCTGCTTGTGAACTTCACACTTTCAGTTTCCAGAACATTTTTGAGTTATTTTTTTCCAAAAAAATAACTCTTAGTCGGCATGAAGACGTATTTGGCTATTAAGTGGATGGATGGTTGGGTGGATCATTCATGTATGTATTTCACACCAATCAGATTTGGGATTCTATGAAGGACCAATCAAATTGCGGCTTGTATATATGGATCGTTTTTATGAATATTTGTTTTGGGTTCAAGGTACAGCCATTTTTGTTTTGCTATAGATTCGACCTTATTGGGCCGTGTTGGTCTGAAGTCTCTATTCCAGTTCTTGATTTTTATGTAGCTTTGGGTGAGAACATTGTGTGTGGGTTCTGAAACCGAAAAGTGTTTGGAAATTTGATGGTGGTGAAGGTGATTCTCTCGGTTTACCGAATCAACTAGTTCAGTTGACGACAGAATATGGGTATAGTATTTGTTGACCACTTTATTTTAAAATTTATGATGTTTTTGAGTAGAATAAATATGTGTATGTAGAATAAATGTTGTGACTTCAATTTTTAATGTCAGTGTTGTGTGTTTGCGCAATGTTTTGTTTTGGTCCCCAAATGGGAACAAACTGACGCACTGTGGGTTGTTTGTAAGGGCGAGTGTTAAAGAAATTAAACAAGAAATCTTTGAGATTCTAACCGCGCGGTGTTTAAACTGTTTTCTCTCAGTTAAAAGTATAGCATTAGTAGTTTTCCTATTAGTAGGAGCTTTGGCTAAGTAATAACACGAGCGACCACAAATCTCTCAAGATTTTCCCCCCAAATTAAGAATAATGTAATTGTAATAGGTCGAGTCATGTGCGTTTATTTGGGTTCGAGAGTTGCCAAATAATTGGTATTTTCATGAGGTTGGAATGTGGCCGAAGACGGTTCGACGTTTCCTGCTTCGGAATAGTAGGACTTCACATGGGCGGTCATGAGTTATTTATTGTACGAACGTTTGAAAAGCTCATGACGTGATGATGTTACAAGGGCACGTTTTGTCTGCTCGGCAAATATTAAATTAGGTGTTTTGACAACGTGGTTGGATGGCACAGCAAGAGAAAATCATCATTTGTGCCGCGAGTGAGGGCCGTAGGAAGGTATAGTAGTCGTTGTGTGAGTCTCGCATTTCAAGCTTCGCATCCGATTGTTGATGGTTATCTTTAGTAGTACGGCGGTGCAATGCGGTTATTTCCATACCAATGACGTAATGCTTGTAAGTGTTTACGTCGGCCAAATTTATTTTCTTCAGATCTCTGAACTCGCCTCGATGAAACAGCCAAAAGATTCACTTCAACTGGCTAAACCGACAAGAAATAGTCGCAAAATTGCAAACAAATTAACGACCGTCGCTTCTGGCGAAATAAACATGCAAAGTAAACATAATCTTGTTTGTCACGTACCGAAACTGAAAGCTGCAACGTCAGCGCATTCCATGGCTGGCGCAATACCTTTTTAGTGTATTTAATATTCCCAATGCAAAGCGGTTGCAGTTACGTTTACTCATAGGCAAAAGAAAAAAAAAGACAGCCAGCTTTTTGGTAGTCCCCTTAGCAGCCGTTGTTTGGGCTCGTCACGCAAAAAACAACGGCTGAAAAGAAAACTAGCTTTTTGGGTGTGCAGTCAAGCGTGTCACACAACTTCATCAACAGCTATTTTAAGCACGCCCGTGGGAATATCGGTACTGATGCTGTTACGCTTACAAGTTAGGGCACGTTTCTGTACCAGTGCAAGTAAAATCGTCACGTGGTTTGGCCGAAATGCACTGGTGACTAGAGTTGTTTGTTTCTCGCGTTCGTCGAAAGAAACTCGCCCTTGCTTGCAGAAAGGTTTCTGTTTTTTATTGATGATGAAAATAATGGAGCCATTTCAGAAACCCGAGAATACTTTGTTCTTGTTCCATCTGGCTATTCGTTTGCAATTTCTGGGTCAATTTGGCTTTCTTAGTGAGCGTGTTTGCGATTTTGTGATAATGTTTACGGTAAATGTTGTCAACAGTTTTCAATCCATGTTCTGATGTACTTAGCGGTTTTCTTTCGGCTTGGAATGAAAGGGGATGGATAGTTAAACATCAAGGTAACCTTAAAAGTGACTACCAGATATTTTTTTCTGTTTACTTTTGACGAAATTACCGACGTATTTTTTGTCTTCAACAGTATGGTTCGATCGATCGGTTGCACACCATAGTCATATTTACAAGGGAAAGCAGCCTAATTTTAGAACATTTGCACAATTTCTTTTTAAATTGTTTTTAAGTTATTTTTCCAAAAAGTAGCTCTTAGTCGGCGCGATGGACCGTGCACATGCACCATGCACAAATAGCTCAACCCATGAAATAAACCATCCCAACAAGACTAACACCCAGTTCTACCCCAAGCCACCCAATCAATTGAAAAAATAACTCCTGCACGCTTAGCGTGCATATGTTTCAGTTGGGTGATTAGGTTAACCCTCAAACCATAACAACCCCTCCCCTGAAACCTGACTAGCTTATTGACCCTAGTTTCCAAACAGAGAAGAGAAAATGATGATGAACAAGAACCTTTAATCCTCCAAGCCTGAGTATAACAAACATCTTTCTTCAGGCACTAGTTTTTAACCATCCGATTGAGAAAACTGAGATTTGAAACTAAGAATTCCATATTGATAAGTACCTATATATGCACTTCACAGAATGATCTGAGAAACGAGTTTAACTGGTTATTGAAGTAACAACCAATAAGATTTATGCAGTAAAACAACAGGTTGTTTGTTGTTTTTTGTTCTACTGATCTCTTGAAGGGTAGAGAGCCATTTACATGAGACCTTGCAAGAGCTGCTACCGGACCCGTTTTAAAGGAGCTAGGTCACAGGGATTTTAGAGATTTTTGGTCTAAACTTTTCTGAAATTTGTGGTAGGCAACTTAACCCATGAAAAATGTTATTTTTGAACATCTTAAGGAAGATATTACCTTAATTTGTGGATACTGCTAAAAGTATTGATTTTTTGAAGCTGCGTGGAAACAACTTGAAACGTTAAGCCTTAATTTTTCAAGTTGCAATCCATTTCCATCCAAGCAATCTGCAGCCAAAGATGCTTGCTAACAGTTTCAGTGCTCCAATATAGCAACTTTGAATAAAAATGGACCATTATTTTTAGGTTTCCAGTGACACAAATATAAATTTTGGCTGTTCAAAAATCTGGTAAAATCTGTGACAAAGCCCCTTTAAGAGTGATAACAATAAAATTATTCTCATACCTCTGGAAGTGGTCCTGTCATTCCCATGGGATCCAACATAAAAGGAGGAGGTGGTGGAGGAGTAAATCCAAAAGGACCATATCCCATACCAGCATCTCTCTGAAAAGCACTTTGTGTAGGGAATGGTGGGCCACTTCCTGGAGAAACCATTCCAGAATAATTCAGCACCCCTCCCTGGCCTGGGCTGGTGACACCTGGATAAGTATTTCCCAATGGTGGACCAGCAGAAATGTTTGGCACGGCAGTTCCTGGGCCCTCCCATGCTGGCCTAGCTTGAATGTTACCTTCTGCTGGAAAGGTACTCCCCAAAGGTCGCTCTGCTTGTAGTCTTGTTGGGGTCCTTGCTGGTGCCCCCTGCTGACTTGGTGATTCTGGTTTTCGGCTTTGTTCACTTACAACTGGGACTTGCTGACTGTTTATTTGCATGGCCATGTTAGTGGCATTTTGTGCTGGAGCAAACTGTTCAGCCTTAGGAAGAAATAAACAAAATATTGACTGTGAGACAGTTAAAATAACAAATTAGGGTATTTCAATTTATGTAATAGTGGCAGATAGATGTCTGGGTTCAAATTCTGTAAATTATGATTATAACTAGCTAGAGTTGTATGTAAGTCTTCCTACATGCAAAAGACATTTTAATTTAACATTTTGGCTTCAGTAATTTAAGTAGCCAACTGATCATGCAGGTATCTTAGTTTAACTTATTACTATGTACAGCTAGCAAAATGTAGTTGGAAATTGAGCACTCTTGAGGCAACAGAGTATTGCAAAGGACTTTGAGGACTTCTGATTTTAAAATAGCTTCAAAGTTAAAGTTCCTCCAAAAAATGCACTAAAGGAGATTTAAAAATTTGCAAAAAAAGAACCTCAAGCCGAACCTGATTTTCCCTGGGTGTGGCTGGCTGGGAACCAAGGTCTGATCTTACAGGCTCGGCTTTTTTTGTAGGTGGTAGAACACTGCGTGTTTTGTAACACATTTCACAAATTTTCCGTGCCCTTGGGTTGTGATAAGTACAGTATTCACATTGCCATTTATCAGGGTCGACTACAGCTTGATCTGTTAATACAACAATTTATTACAATAATTAGTGACAGTTTTATATGATGTAAAAAAATCCACTAAGAAATATGTATGGGCATGTATGACTGGAGAGTGCCATATTGATGAGAGACCAGAATGAAAGGTTAACAACTGCACTGCAAAATGGAGGTTTGGTTCCTGTAATATCCAGGAGCTTCCACTATTGGCAACCAGTTCCTAGATGGAGACTGCTCACATGGCTGGCAAATCCTGGCAACCCAGCCATGAGCCTGCATGCAGAAGGGAGGACAGGCACCCGACACAATGAGTAAACAGACGTGGAAAGGAGGAAGAGAAATGGGGAAGGAGAGCTTTGAGGCGATTTCCTACACTAAACACCCTTCTTGGTCCAGAGCACATGGAATCCTGGTCCATGCACATGTCAGAACACCACTGGCTACGACATGGGAACACTCTTTGTTGTTAACTCTGTTAAATTGCATTTAACTGCACATAAAATTAATTTATTGTGCATTACATAGCAGTTTTTATAACAGGAATAAAACCTCCACTTCTACGTCAATCTGATGAAGATCATGGCCACATCATTTTACTCCTTTGAATGGGTGATAGTACTTTACCTGCAGATTCAGTTATCTTGATCTATGCAAATGACATGACTTCAATCTTTATTAGATTATAGAGATAGAAACAGAGCCTAAAATATATGAATTGAGAATTTGTGAGAGCAGTGTACATCTATTCAATAAAATTCTTCTGAATGATTCTGTAACAGCATTGGATCTGTTGTCTTAGCTGCTGCTGTTAAGGTAGTCATACAATAATACCGTTTGTCATCCAGAGATGCTGCAACTAAAAAAATCATTTCTTCCAAAATACTGACCTGCATTTGACGAAGAACTAACTAGTCTTGTCCCAGAGACGCTACTCTCGCTTCCTTGTGACTGTTGCATTTGGCTGGTACCTCTTCCTTGATCCTGAGACAGCGCCCAAACAGGTGCAGGGAAATTTCTTGTTTCCGAGAATTCCTGTTGTTGAGGTGATATATATGGGCTTGCAGGCTCCTTGACAGGTTTTGCAGGAAGTGGTTTCTTGCAGAACAAGCAGGTCTTTGCACCAGCAGAATTTAAACAGTAACAGTTTGGGCAGGACAATGCGCCATCCTCATCTGCACTGGCAGGTCTTTGATCTCTTGGTGCTTTTGATTCAACTGGTGTTTTGTGTTGAGGAGGATTTGGTTTCCTTGGTGGCAAAGGAGGTGGGGCTGTTTTGTACATCAAACAGAATGTTATTTTACACCTTTCGATTGACATTTAATCCTGGCAAAATAACATCAATTTTGACAGAGGTAGTCATTGTTAATTAAATACAGTAACTGTGTGTGTTGGCCACTTGGCCCAGGAACAAAATGACATCATTGGCAGGGTGGCCTAGCAGTTAGGGGGCTGGACTTGTAATCTGGAGATCCCATGTTCAAATCCTAATCCTTGCCTCTGGATGAATTTGTCCAAATTCATCCCCCTTATATCTCGTAAACCTGGGAAGCAGAATTATTTTGTCTAATGATCTTTATTAAATTGCCTTAAAAATTTTTGGTAGGGTAGAAATCAAACTACAGAGTTCTTTCCACAAGAAAGCAAGCAGCACTGAGCTAGCTATTGCCAGGAATTCCACTTGGAGAAAAGAATTAAGGTGTTCGTAAAAAAGGATCTCTCGATCCAAACTAGTTTCACCTTAGTTAAATTACTTACTCTCTTCTGTTGTTACATTATTATCTTTTTCATCCCTTGCTCCCAGAGGACTCTGTTGAGCTGCAGTGGTAAAATTAGGAACAAAAGGTGGAGGCCTAAGAATTTCTCTTCCTTGGCTCTGACTTTGACTTGTTGCTGCTGGAGATTTAAGATAAATTTACAGGAATGTGAGAATAGAAAATTAGCCACCACTACAACTTTGAACAAGATCAGCTTGTCTTTGGGTGTGGTAGAAGAAACTGGCTTGTTAAAATTGTGCTTTGAAGGTGTTGCTCAAAGATTAACGAAACCTAAATAAAGGGCCAAACATGCCACTTTGATGGTGGCCCCAGACACAAGCCATCCACTACTTGGCCATAGTTTGTAAATAGGCAGCTGGCATTTCAAGTGGCACAGTAGGCCTAGAAACTAGCTTTAAACTAAATGCATGACCAATATATAATTATCATACATTTTTCTAATTATACAGCTCATTAAACGAAGTACATTACACTCTGCTCAAGGAACTCACTTGTTACAACCGGTGGCGTGCCCACTCTTTGAGTTCCGATCACAGTAGGTACAGTCATAGATGATGTCACGGCAGGAAAGCTTGTCGGTGCTGGAAATGATGACATAACAGGCACTCTAGGAGATACTGAGCGCTGGATTGGCGGGCTGGTGGGCGTGGTCTGCTGTTTTGGAGGCGTCACATGTGATGGTTTTGGTGGGATTGGGGGTGGATGGTCTTCCTCTTTGGGCTCGGGTTTTTTAACGCCTTGAGCCACACCTTCACCGGATGAAGGGGGTTGCTTGATGTTTCGTCTTGGTGCAGGCACAGGTCTTTGTCTTAGTCTAGGCAAGCAACAAAATCAATTACAAAAATAATAAAATTGCAAAAATTTCTGCAACCTCAGTAACCTTAAAAAAACCAAGTGTCCTTGCAAGCTGTCCGGAAATGACAAGGGACTTGTACCCAGGGAAATGTCCCTTGGGGGTTTGTCCCTAGAACAAGTCCCATTTCAGAATAACTTCAAAGGGTTCATCCCTGGGGAAGGTCCCTTGTGTCTGCCAATCTTATTTCAAAGAAATTTTTTTTCTTTTTCTTAGTCTCCCAATGCCTATTTCAAAATAAAGGAATACTCAAAAGAGATCATGAATATCAACTTCTTTATACCACATCAAGAGATTAACTGGAAAATTTCCTCAAAATACCAGAGAGGCAAACTTTTGTCTTTAGAAAAGCAGATTAAACTGTAAGTCTAAATGTAACAGGCAGTCAATTCTATGTGAAGCAAATCTACTTTAATTGGAGAAGCTTAAATTTAGTTTGGCCAATTTCAAGAAAATTACTTTGTGGAAAGAAATTTCTTGCACTGAGAAATTTAACTTTGTTAAATTATAACAAAATAATCAAAATGTAATAGCAACAAAACAGAAACAACTTCAGTTCAAAAACATTTCTTGCTGTAACCTTTAGTAACTCAAATCATACCTCATCTCATTGCTAGCTGTTGCCGAGGCAGAAGCAGCAGCAGCTCCTTGACTCTGTTGTAATGTTGCTGCGTCGTTAGTAGCAGGGGTGGGAGTAGCAGCAGTGGGAGCAGCAGAAGCGGCACTCACTGCCGGCTGTTGTCTAGATGGACTGACTGCACCTGTCTTCAACTCAGTTCTTACATGATGTTGTCGAGAGGCATGTTTATGATACAAGCCATCACATGGGGGGCAAAATGTGTCCTTGCATTCTTTACAGAACTTTGTCGCTACTGATTCTCCACAGATACGACACTCAAAATTTGTAGCAGCCTGAGCTGGAGAGCTGCCAGTTGGTGAGAGTATGCCATCTTCAGCATCTTCATACTCAGAGTCTCCTTCGCTTTCATTGTTTCGTTCAGCAACATTTTGTGGTTCTTGCATTACTTGAAGTACAACCTTTTCTTTTTTAATCACCTGTGTTCAGTGGATTCAAATTGTAGATTGTTGAAACAACCATCAATTAAGTTTCTCACAGTTTACACGACAAACTGATTTTTTAATAATAATAAGAATAATTATATAATAAAAACAATAATAATTTATTTCAACATGTTCAGTATTATAGCACTTCATGGGTCGCCATGCAGCTCTCGTAAGGTCTCACATGAGTGGCTGAGAGAACAATAGAACAAACAACAAGAACAATGCCCCTAGCCCCCAAAACAATAGCAGCTGCTACACTAGAGGACCAGTAGAATTACAAGCTTACGAGAGCTGCATAACTATTCCACTTCATGCCTGTGGGGTCATGTATTTGCTAACTGGCACTAAGTTAAACTTGGATTCAAAATATACATGAATCAAAGTAAGGGATAATATCAACTTGAGACAACCATTAACTACCAATAACATTCAAAATTAGACATAATTTTATATGCATTGGTTGAACAAATAAACTACTGAAATCGAGTTCCTTAATTCAACTAATGGCTTAAACTAAAATGTCTTCCATACCAGTATTTATTCCTTACTAACAAATGTCTTTTCTGATAATTTACAACTGCACTGCTGGTAATATTTGTGCATCGGCTCTTTTGTATTTTTCTACCTTTCAGTGAAAATGTGTTTTGATGTTTTCTAAGATATGAAAATGACTTCACTACAGTAATTTAAGTAAAAGCCCGTTTCAGCATGTCATCACTCTGCTGCTCTCAGTTTTCAGTGAGTTTTGTTTTCAAATCGATTTTAATTGTAAATCAGAACCAACCCACCACTGGGAAAAAGCTTTATAAAGTACATATTGCATAATTATTTCTTTGTTTATACAACTCAAATGAACACAAATGAAGCATTTTGAAATTAAATTTCAGGGAGCAAAAATTGCTACCAGCAGTCTTCTATTGAAAAACAAGATAAAAAAACTTGAATAATTATAGTGTCTGTCTTTATACAAATATATAAATAATTTTTTCAACATTGCATGGACTATTACACATCAAGAAGAAGTGCTTATTGCAAAACATTTTCAAGCACCTGTATTTTACGGCATTTTAATACGCAGTTATGTTATAAAGTGGTAGAACCTGGCCTTTCTTGCCCAAAGTTACATTTTCAAGGCAATATATTAAACACACTCCATTCCTGCAATGCAACTGTCCCTGATTAAATATGTTTAATTTCCCCCTAAAGTTTTGGTTCACTTTGGTTTGGCTTATGAGGCTTGTGAGCTGACATGTGAGTCCATTACGCATGTAGCATGCTTTTGTTATATTTCATGCCAGACATGTGCAGCACAAAATAATATAATAAAATGCTGCAGAGAGGAAAGCCATCATCATTATTGCTCCAGTGATTGAAGAAAACCGTCCACGTAACTGATATTTATTGGCTTGTTCAATAAACACCGTGAGAACTTGGTGCTGCCTAAAATCACTAGAGGAAGATTGAGCTGCCGTACTTTACTTCTTGTGGCTTGTATCTCACGTCAACTGAACTCAAAGGCAAAAAGGTGCTTTCGCATATGCTTTCGCAACATTGACAAACTTTCTGGAAATTATATTAGCGCGAGCTTTTCAGATGCGTAAATGTGGACCTTTAAATAACTTATTAATAAACAAATGGTCTTAATAAACATTAAACAAAGGGTAACAATACTCGTAAACTACAAATCCTAAACAATCTGTTTAAATTGACTTAATAACGACGAAGCACAAAAACTAAATTAATGGAAAAGTAATTGCGCCATGTAGAGCATGTGCAGTTTGTTGAAGTCGCACGCACTACCTCAGTTTGCTAGTCTCGTGCGCAACTGTAGCTACAGTCATCACCATTTCTGTTCATATCAGTAGATGCGCAAGGCTACAAAATGGAAGAAACAAACCCCTTAAAACATCTGAAAGGCCAGTTTCTTTTTTACACCTGGTAAGTCACAGGAAATTACCAAGAGTTGAGAGGTGTACCCTGAGAAACAGGTGCAATTCAGGTGATTGCATTCTCCATTGTCAAATACAATATTTAATGTTCCATCTCACTTTCCCCTGCAGTTTTCAAGAATAGTTAGTTACCCAGTTAACCAGTTAGTTACCTTTCCTCCTGATGGATCCATGGGCTCTTTTCCTCCTTGCCTCCTTGGCGAGGGTGTTGGGGAGTACCTTGATGGTGGGTTCCCTGTGCTTGGTGGAGGTAACTGACTTGGTCTTGTAAATGGGTTCACTGTTGACCCTGTGGTGGCTGTAACAGGGTATGGAGGCCTAGATGCTGCTGGTGGAAAACGCTGTGGCCTTGATGGTGGAAAGCTTGCCCTGAAAAGTCTTGGAAGTTCCACTTCTTCCTGAGGAACTGGTGGGTCCATTTCATAAAACGGATGCTTATTTACAAGCAGTGTATCAATTTCGAACCTAGCAAAAAACAAATCTGGCGCTAGCTCTTTAAGCCTGGGAACATCAGGTTCAGGTACATTGCTAGGAAAGGCAACACCGTCGGCAATATCTTGCGTGTATCCCATTTGTGCTAGAATATCACGGCTGCCTATCAGTCTGCCAACATGAACCTGTACTAGGGAGCTAGTGAATTTGACAGTCCGCCAGTAAGGAGGACGTGCTTCTTTTATTAGATTTGAGGCATACTTTTCCAAGATACCCAATCCTTGAGTTAGATGAAGGAACCGAGGTTTTTCCTAAAATTGCAATGGTTATAAAATAAGCAAAGTGAGTCTATAAAACGTTTTAAGTATTAGAAGACACTAATAAGATCATTGTTCTGAAAACACTTACAGTACATCATTGTATTTTGTTGGGTTTATTTTATAATGGGCAGACAGAAAAAATACATTTATATGGCCTGATGGTAAAGGTAGGTATGCAGGTAAAGTCTGCATTCAGATGTACAGTCCCATCACCACTGTAAAAGATTTTTATATAAAAAAAAATATAAGTGGAAGGGATAAAAAAGACTGCTTCAGACTAAGGTACCAGTTGTCTGCAATTGGTTGGAAAAAAATTTCCTACCAATGTTCTTTAGGATAGCAATAAAAAATGCTAGAGGATTTTTCATGAAAAGTCGAGATTATTTTTTGTACTTTTACAAGCCACCACAATGCACAATTGTCACTGCATCATCCAGGACAATACCTGGTCCAATACTTGAAAATATTAGACTGGCAGTGGAGAAATCTGACTGGTTGATTTCATTGCTTTCCCTGACTATCTTAGTAGTGCAATACTTAAAAAGATTACTAAGTATTTAACAGACATTTATAACAACAGGACTATAACCTTGTTTGCTTCAAACACTCTCAATATATCAAGCTGCACATATTTTCTCTCAATGTCCACATCCAAATTCATGAGAAGTGAACACAATTCCAGTAATTTCTGTAGAGACATGTCAGTTATATTCAGATATTCTTCCACGACAGCAGCTCTTCTTGCTCTTATTTGAACTTCCTTTTCTTCTTCACTAAGGTGGGAAAGTCTTACAGCACTTTCCAGAGGGATCTGCCGTCTCTTAACTGTTATTAGCACAGAAGGTTCTTCTTCTTGAGCTGACTGTTCTGATGGAAGGTTTAAAGGTCCTACAACAAATGTAAAAGCAATGTAAAATTACATTGCCTGTATTATTTTTAAGCGATGACGTCATTTTATGACGCCATCGGTTAATGTTGGAAACTGGAAAAGCGATGGAATTTTTGAAATTTTTGGTGTTACGATTACTCCCCGAATTGAACCGAAGAGCACTGGGAACTAGGTACATGGTTTGTGTTCATTTTGAGATCCGCCATCTTGGTTTCTCGAAGGAGGATATTGTTGGCAGCTTGTATCATCACCGATCGATAAACTGCATTTGATTTGTAGCTGTTAAATTGAGATTTCGAGTCTGGAGTGAGTGTTGCACTTTATCAGTTATTCACTTTATCGAATAAGTTTGGCGTAAAGTTAAGAAGAGATGCCTATGGAGACTGCAAAAGAAGGCAACTGATTATTAGCAGTTTGAAACATCTGTTGAAAAGGTGAGCCATCTGAAATCTTTGTTTTTCTAAACGTACATTCATACCGTAGATCATGGTGTCTCTTGTAAATTTTGTAATATAGAAAGCCTGTTAACGTACATGATATATTCATTTGAAAGCCATATTACTACTCAAATCGTGCGAGATTCTAGTTTACACACTGTTGAAGCATTGTCGAGTACAGAATTAAACAACCGTAAGTAACAAACAGCTTATATCACGCCAGGCTTTCGTCACTCAAATGCGGTTTTACGATTTTATATTTTTACAATTCACTTAGTTCAGTTCTCGTCTTTTAATTTGGCATGAAAAAATCTACTATCTGAGATTCCTCTGTGTCTGTTTTGTAACGTTTTGATGACTTACACATATGGACTGATTTGCATAGCAATGTGTTAATTTATGTCAGTCAAAGACTAATACCTACTTTTGACTAATAAAACCAACTTATACTTTAATCAGCAACAAAGGTTATTGTGTAATTTTTGATTTATTCCCAAGATCTGCATATGGTAACTGGTACAAAAATGTAATAGTACAAAGGAAATGCTGCAATGTCTTAAAAACATTTATAGAGGAAAAGTTATAATATTTGAGTGTTGGGTGTTTAAGTAAAAAAAAACATTATCACGTAGTCACAGCATTGTAGGTACTTGTTGTAGGTAATTATAATTCATACCTTCTTTTATTCTGTTTTTAGGACTCAATCACAGAAAAAACTGATATGAGAATATTAACCAGAACACGAACCCCGGCTTCCACATTTTAACCCATAGACATGCATGTAGAAGAAACATAATGCACCATCATGTGAAACTGTTCACAGTCCTCTCTTTTTTTTCATATTTGTATGCCAAAGAAAATATTATAAAATAAATATCACAATATCATCACTTTGTCCAATCAGTTACTGTACTGTAAGGGTAGAGCCTTTTGGGAGGTCTGCTTTAACTTCAGTGTTGTAGGCATGTTATTCTGTGGTTAGATATTTTTTTATTTTTTTTTTATAACCTCCCTGTTGTATTGAACATGTCACTTATACCAATTTTCCCCACTCACATGACTGTTCAGATTTCCAGAAAACATTAAAGGCTCCTTGTAAAACGTCATCGCTTCTGCATGCATTGCATGCCGTTTATTTTAACTGGTTATCCATATATACAGTTTCTTGACAACATTGACTATGGATTGAGTAAAGGAAAAGAAGAGGACAACAGGTGTAGGGTAGCTTGCATAATATTTTTTGTGAATGGGGAGTTCACTGAAGATCTGTTTCTTTCTTCCCTCAATGGTGGGGGTATGGATATTTTCTGGAACCATACAGTATGACATACAGCAGAGTAATCTTTGACAAATTTTGGTTTTTGGAAATGTGATGAAACACTGTCTCAAGTGTTAAATATATCTTGATATCAGGTAAACAGTAAACAGAAAATTGAAAACATATAAATTTATGCTAATTAAGATCATATATCCAAGTCACAGTTACAGTTGTGTTTTTTCTTTGTTTTGTTTTTTTCCTAACAATTATTATTAATGAGTTGGATAATGTTCCTATTGTCACTATCTAGCACCCAAAAACACATTTTAAATTACTTTATTTATAAAGGAATTGTTATAATTTCTATAAAAACTTACTTTGTACAGGAGTGGTGACCTCAGGGTTTCTGTAAGGAGTATCATGATTGACTGAACCATGAAAATGTCTTGGTCGTACAACAGGGCGATTACTCCCTTGCATTGTCGTATGTGTGATTCCACCATGAGGACCATCTACTGTATCTCGGAGATAAAGAGGTCTATCCCATACTAAATCTGGTGCATCTGGACCGGACGTTGAAACATCTTGTAACGCATCAATGACCGTGCCAGAGAAATTATTTTCCTGGATGATCCTGCGATTTATTTCATCTTCAGAAAGGGAGTTTTGTTGCCTTGAAAAGTTTTCATTTGCCATATTTCAGATTTTGTGAGAAATTTTGTCACAAAGGCAAGTTAAACTGTCTTGTTATGTGAACAATCTGGTAATTCCTTTCCAACTAGGTTATAACAGCAAAATGGTGCAGTTCACAGCTGAAACCTTGGTCCACAACTACTAAATTATGAAAATCAAATAATATACATTAGCATACCATGTTATTGCACTTTGATTTGTAGCAATGTTGTGGTTCAAAATGAATTTGCACATCAAACTAGTTTGATTTGCTCCATATCATAATTTTTAAACAAACCAAAAAAATCAAAACTAGATCATTTTCACCTGAAATTCATTTTAAACTACAGCTATACACAACTAATTACAATAATGTTGCCATGTTAAAAAGAAAATGGAAAAAAGTCAGATATGAATTAATTAGCCTGATCATCACAGCTGGTAGCATTTAACAGCAAACTCACGTGTTTATATCTGTATGCACAATTAATGGTCTTACTATAAAGATCAATTGATTTTCAGTCTCTGACAAATGCAGACTGCAGACTAGCACTTTTTTGGTATAAGTGTGTTACCAATTACCATTACTGAGAGCTTACCGTAAACAGGCTAACCAGAATACTATTTAGGCTAACTGGAGTGCTATTCAGGCTGACCAGAACTTTATTTAGGCTAACCATAGCGCTATTCAGACTAACCAGAGTGGCAGTCTGCATTTGTCAGACATCAATTGATTTCCGCATACTTTGAGGCGTTTTGAGGCCATTTCATTGGGCGAATTTCAACATATTGTTGCACTACCTAATAAACCCCTCCTTTTTTCTATGACATGCAACAGTATTAATTGCAATTAGGTGGCACTATACTTCTAAAACAATTGGTTGTGACTACTAAGCTATACTGGATGGATGACCTTTATATTGTTACAAAGTGTCACCAAAATGAATGAGTGAGATGACTTTGTGATAAATCAAAATGGGTATAAAGAGTGATGTCATTCACTGAATTTAAAAAACTGGATAAAATTTAACAAAAGATTTGCAAGACACCTATGTAAATTACAAACATTTCAGTAGAGCTGAATCCAATCCAAAAAATCTGGTAAGCACAAAAAGCCAAAGGACTTTGTTTCCTAGCCATCAACCTGCTGTGGGTAAAGTCCCTTCATGTGATGCCATATGAAAATAAAACTATTATCCTTCAAGACCATAATATTTCAGCTTAGCTGACTCATGAATAAAATAATTCAACAAAGAAACTACTAGCTAGTTACATGGTTTGTAAGTAGAATTTGTCTATACAGGTATAAACCAATAATTTTCTTTAAGTAGTTTTAGACGTTGGAAAGTGCATGCATGATGGCAATCCGGGGGTGGTGGTGATAGGAGCAGAGAAAGCTTGTGCACAATGCAAGCAAGGCTATTATATATCTCCGAGACATTGCATTGAGTAGAAAACCTTCTTTCCATGTCCTGCTCTGGGAATTGCAAAAGATGAAAACTAACACGTTAGCACATTTACAACTTACTGGTACTACTTCCTCAACATGCATTGCAGTTTGTGCTACAGAATACAAAATAGTCTTAACGTACAAAAGCGTTATTGATTTGCAATGACGCATGCTTTGAATATTCATGAACAACTTGTAGTGTCATCATCAGTTGAAAACGGTTAATTATGTTACCTGAAATCCTGTAGCATAAACTGTATCTTCTAATATCAAACTTTGCTCGTGTCTTGGTAGTGTTCGGGGTAAAGGAGCCTGAAAAGGCGTTTTTTCTCGGAATTTGGGAAAAATACCTCCATTGACCAATCAACGTGTTTGGGGGAACCCCCTTTCCCAGAATACACAGGATGTTTTTGATGTCCGCCAAATCAGCAGATATTTTAGCAGGGAGGAAAATACCTTGGTTTCCTCTCTTTTTCTGCGAAAGAGCTCAACTTTTCCCAATGAATTTTTCCAAAATTGATTAACGGCTTGGGAGGAAGGCATGTGCTCTATATTTTACAAATCTACCTAACCGCGAACGACCGCGAACATAACACTCACAGCCAACCCCGCATGACAAAACACAATTCACCGCGCCAGGCTGCTCGGCTGCTCAGTACTGGGCTCTGGGACCGAGCATCAACGCCTGGTCATTCGTTTCGTTTTCGATGAAAATTTTCATGTTTTCGTACCCGTTGTTTCACTTTTTAATAGGTCTGGTGTCGTATCTGGCTTTTAATTGGACATGCAGATGGCTGGCAACTCCAATCGCTGGACGAGATTCAACCAACAGAGCACAAAAGAAGCTAAATGCTTTAGACTTCTCGAGAGAAGGCTCAAGCATATGGTGCACGGGTCACAGCAAATCGACCCGCATCTGCAAATTTCGTTACCTGTGTTACCATCCAGTTCAAGATGAATACTTGTTTTTTCATGGCCCAGAAACAGTCCTTGATTGCGTCCCTAACGACCGCTTCGACCCCGCATTGTTGGACATGTCTTCAGTTGAAGATCATAATACTCAATACTTCAATTATATTGACTACCCAGTTGAAGCTTTGGAAAGCTTTTCCAACATTACGATGTTTAATGACTTTAGCTTTATATTTCATAGATTCAATACAGAGAATATTATGCACGTTTTTCACGACGATCTTTTACCTTTGTACCACACAATCAGGCAGTTTTCACAGAGTAACTCCCCTGTTGATCTAAGGTACAGAATTGTCATGATGGAGGGCTGGAATGAAGGTGCTTACTTTGATCTTTACAAGCTATTTACAAATAAAAGTTTGCTACTCAAAAAGAATCTCAAGAAAGCAAATCACCTGATGTGTTTTCAACATGGAGTCGTTGGCATATCAAAGTACACAACTTGGTATCAGTATGGCTTCAAAGAGCCGCAAGGACCACTTCCTCGTGTTTCACTAACTGGAGGTTATGTGCAGCATTTTACGACATTTGTCAAAACAAGGTTGGGGCTAGAAAACAAATTATCCCACACCTCTGATTCTTCATACATAGTGCTATGTTCAAGGGAGCATAATCGTTTAATAATCAATGAACTAGATTTGTCAATGGCAATTGCCAGACAACTCAATAAACAAGTTATTCGAGTCAGCATGGCAACACACTCATTTAAAGAACAGGTCAAGCTCATTAGCAAGGCCAGTGCACTGATTGGAATGCACGGCTCAATGTTGATCCTGGCAATGTTTCTTCCCCCTGGAGCAAAACTCATTGAACTGTTCCCATTTGGTATTAATCCTGATAATTACACTCCCTATCGCACCCTGGTGGAATTACCAGGCATGAATATTGTCTACGCCTCTTGGAGAAATGAAATTGAAGAGAATACTGTGACATATCCTGATGAGCCACCAGAAGCTGGTGGAATTTATCATCTTAGTGAAGAGGAACAAGAAGAAATTGTGAACACAAAAGAGGTGCCAAGCCATTTGTGTTGCAGTAGTCCTCACTGGCTTTACAGAATTTACCAAGACACTATTGTCGACATTCAATCACTCTTATCAGTCATAGAATCGACAGAAAATAAGGAAAAAGTATTGTCCACAAGACCTGAACCTGCTCATGACCGTAAACTTTACCCAAGTAAAGTCATCAATGTAACATGTGAACTCCCTCTAAAAGAAGAACAGCCAAACTTATGGTTGTCATGGAAACCACCTATAAATTTACCCTTTTTCAAAAGTGAAGACATAAAATATGAAGTATGGATTCAGCAGGTTGGAAAGGATGACTATGTGGCATACATTCTTGATATAACAGAGTATCTGTTTAAAGAAAATCTAGCAAGGAACACTCATTATAATGTATGGGTCAGATGTATTGTAAATGAAGTGACAGGACCCTTTGGCAACGTCGTTCAGTGTATGACACATTAGAGGGGCTAAGTCACCACATTTTAAGTAATTCTGTTTTTTTTTATTACTTAATGGTTATAACCTTTCCTTTTAAATTTGAGAACAAAACAGTCTTTTATTGGCAGAATCACAGTTGCATCAAAACAAAGCATATTTTTTTAGCATTACAAATGACACTTTCATTCAAATTGACATAAACTTGGAAAACATCAGGCTGATGATTTTGAAATTTAGCTGAATGCAATCTGTAAATTAATCTCCACCAATTTTTCCCATCCATGTCCCTTTTTAAGCTGCTATTGTGATATTTCAGTTAATTCTAAGACCAGTTGGTAAGTCCTAAAATTACCTAACATTGTGTGACATAGCCCCTTTAATGTTTGCTACAGGTATGAACTTGTGTTTTTGTAATGAAAATAAAATGAGATCAGTCACCCTGGTCAGTCTAGCCTTTCAAGCTACAAGATAGTGCAGAATCTGTAGAAAAGAATTTTTCTGGGCAGAAAGTAAATCAGCTCTTCCAGTTTTAATGATTATAATGTATTCAAGCAGAAAGCATGAAAAACCTTTATAAAATGTTCGAGTAATTGCGCGCGCTGTGATTGGTCAGTTCGAGTTCATTATAGCTCCATAAAGCACGCTGCTTACGTCACGCGCTTGCTTTATGGAGTTATAATGCACGCTGCTTACGTCACAAGTTTTAGCGCGCGCAATTTCTTTAACATTTTATAAAAGAAATAAAGAACTTGTCCTCGTGCATTGTTGAGTTATATAAGCACTTGGGAATTTTTAAGAACACTCGAGAAGTGCGAGAAGCACTCGGCTACGCCTCGTGCTTCTCTATGCACTTCTCTCGTGTTCTTAAAAATTCCCGCGTGCTTATATAACTCAACAATGCACTCAGGCGCATTTTTTATTTCTTTAATAAAATAATTGTGTATCAAGCTCAAAAACAAGAGAAGGATTTTATAAATTATTTATCATAAAAGATTTTATTTTTTATATTAAACTAGTGCCAACATACCAAAAAGCAATTTGCTTTTTTTTCATGGTCGCCAATAATATTCTTTTTCTTTTCTAACAATTCAGGAATTATCCCTAACTTTATCACATAATTTATTTCTTACAGTAGTTATTCACCCTGTAAAAATCTTGACAGCTAAAAGCAATTGAACAGCTATTGGATAAAAGATATGGTTTGCTGATAAAATAACTGATGGTTTGTAAAGTATTAAACTGATTCTCTTCATTTTAGCTCCCAAGATGGGAACAAGTCAAAATATGGGAAAAAATAAGCCCTTAGAACTACTATAATAGCAAGAGGGAATATCTTGTCAGAAGTTTGTATGTGTATACTCCCCCTAACCTAAGATATTTATTCTATTTAAAGATATGATATTAAAATGCTCTCCACTAGCTAAAACTATCACTATCCAAGCATATTTGGTTTTGTTTACTGAATAGTGATTTATCTGGTAGATAGTGTTAAAGAACTTCTCTTCCACTTTTAGTGTGACTGTTGCCCTTTTGTAAGTGCCATTGCATATTAGGAGAACGCGTCCTCCCAGAATGGCTCCCTTTGTTTCCAGGATACCTACCCCCTATCCACTGATTTCCTTGATTTTGTTCTTTCTCCAGTTTGGAGAATTTACCCTGAAGCTTGGCAATAGGTATCATTCACCTCCTACTGGGAGATGCACAGATGGTTTCACGATTGACAGCACTATGATCAGTGCAAAGTTGATAAAAGTTGCGATCGATGCGGCTTGCTTCAGTGTGAGAGGAAAACCATATGTCTTGGTACCCAAATGAAATGACTCCACCAGCTTGAAAAACCTCTGCCATTCTCCCTTGTCGCCACGCAACTGTCCAACAGACCACAGGTAATTGAGGTGTTGTGACACGTGTGACAAGGTTTTGGTAATACCTGCCGCACTCCAAAGAAGGCGAAGCGAGAGAAGGAGCCATATACAGGTTCTGACAAAAGTCCACCAATGAGAAGACTTGAAATTGTGCACCAGACTAACAATAGCCCCCACGTGGGTAACAAGATTGGCCACTGAGAAAAATGCTAGCAGTACGATGAACGGCTGGAAAAGACCTGCAAGGGCTTCAATGCTTCCTATCACGTTGGAAAGGTATTTGCTGGCATCAACTGGCTCTAGTTTTGATCGGTTTGGTACACCAATTCTCCCTTGTGTTGGCCTCGAGATGTCAACGGACACGGAAAAGTTATCAAAATCCTGGGATTCCTGTGGTTCCCAATGATTTCCTTCGATGCTGCCCTGATCTGCATCTAAAACTGGGGCGTCTTTTTCGTAAACGAGAACAATGTCCTTCCCAGTCTGGAACAAATCCATGAATAGAAAACCAGTTATGCCATTTAAAACTCTTTTCAGAGGACTAAGACTTTGCAAAACAGGATTAGGTTTTTCCGAGGGCCTGTAGAGCAGAAATGGACTGTCCCCAAACATGCACATGAAACAGATCACATCTCGAACGGTCAATCGACTTATCAAAATAAAAGAGTAGGCTACGAATCCTGTAATGTACATTGCCATCACCCAAAAGAAACAGTACAGCACGAGCCATGTTACAGTGTCAATTTCGAACACTTCGGTACGACTTTCCGTCCAAGAACCAGCAAAATTATCCCCTTTAAAAACCGTGTGAAATATCACATAAGCGGTCCACTGGTAGATTTCTAAAATAAATGGATAGAGACAGTTTTTAAAGGCAGCTTTCCGTAACCAAGAAGCCCTCTGTGTCTCGTGCCACGGAATTTCGTGATCAGACTCCACAAAACCTTCCACGTGCACCATAGACTTTCTTAACAATCTTCTTTTCAGCAGCTTGTTGAATGCCGGGGAAGTGTACACGCGAATTCCGGCAATCAAGGCAATGAGCGGAACAATATAAAGCGAAAATTGTATCCACGTGTCGATTGTGGTTCGAACGAACACTCCGATTATCGCGACAAATGTCATCCCCACGAGCAGAGAGACGAAAATAACACCTCCGAGCCAAGAGTGAACTCTAGAATACAGCCTTTCACCAGGTCCAAAGAGAATCGAAATTGAAACCAAGGGAGACAAAGCCCGGGAATAAGAATTCTTTTCCATGATCGACGCGCTCGAAAGAGCCATGATTTTCGAGCTCGCTGCAAAGAATTCTCTGCCGAGTTGCGGTGTTATATTGTAAAACCTGACGCCCACTTGTTATACGATCAGGTGATCAATAATTAGACGCCAACATTTCATCTTATTCATTGGCTAATCGCAATGACAGTTGTACAGGGTCACGCCATTTCGGGGTGCGCTGAGTGAAAATATAGACCTGCCGTAAAATTCCGAAAATTAGCCCAAGGCTTATTTTTATTCAAAACGCTTTTCGGTGCGCGTTTTTTCATTGTTTTGCGTCTTGAATAATGTTCGGTGCAGAAAATGACACAGCTTGGCAGGCACGATGAAATTTCTCTCTTTTTGCTGCCTATTTTGTTCGTAGTTCACTTTTTGGTTTACCTTGTAACACCATTATTACTTTATGACCTGACGAAGAAACGAACGACTCAAAATTTCTGAAAAACCAAAAGCAGCAAGGGACCGCAAACGATAGTGCTGCTAGACTGCAAGCAGGCTCTCCTTGGGGGCAACGCGCGAGTGGCGAAGCCGCGAGTTACGCCGACTGGAGCGGGCTCGCTTTACTCGCCCACTCAGCGGCTCGCTATTTCGCGGCCGCTCGCGCGCTGCATGCTACCAAACTCGCAGCCCCCAAAGAGAGCCTACCTGCTCGCAGGCTATATATAGCGCTGCTAACGTAGGATCCAGCAGAAAAATGAAACCAGCAAACAATACTGCAAGCTGATCATACTACGTGAAAAAAGTAAACTTTGTGAGACATCAACAGCGTATAATTAGTATTGTTTGTCTGAAAAATAAGCCTTAGGCTAGTATATTTGCTCAACGACCCTTTCAGGTGCATTTATTTTCGGGAGGTGGTGGTGGTGGTGGGGTTTTTTGTTATCATGATGTATTTTTAGCCATCAAGGTCTCGTTAAGGACCGCACGTGAAGAAATTTAAAAAAAACACTGTCATGTCGGTGGTCTAGACTGATCAAGCATAAAAAACTTTTTTTTTAGGGGTCAAAAAAGTTCTAATCACGCCTAGATTGGCCTCCTTTTTTTCATGGGTATAATTCAAATTATCCGACTAGCATCTTTGTCCTTTTCATGCAGTATTTATCTTTTCGAAAAGGCTTTGCATACTAAGAGCGGTAAAAAAGAAGGTGGCACAACTCCCCTTTGAAGAAACCGCAGAAGGAGCGTTAATCAGTTTGAGCTAAGCCTATTTTGTAACGCTTATGTAGTATTAGAGAACAGAATGCAACCCAGCTTCCCAAACTGACAATACCTTTTCTGACATATTATGAATGGCAAGCTTGTTGTGCGTGGTTCAAATCCGACCTTTAATACTCGCCGCCAATTTTAAGAACTATTAAGTTTCTAAACATGGCGATTTATCCTTTTTTTTTCATTTTGTGCTTGTGAAGCACACAATAAGCTACTAGCGACATTATCCGATACATTCTTAGGCCGAGCATTTTGACATGTACAGATATCAAACAAGCCCGGTTGCAAAGTCGAACTTCGATCAGGGACCAGTAGATTTTCCTGCTTCTTTTCACGCTCACTTGCCAGATCGACACTTGAAGGGCCCAGGCAAGTCATCTGTTGACTAAATAATTAGAAAGTGAACTAAGACAAGCGCTGCAAACATGCATCATTAACTGCCCCGAGGCAAGCAAAATTTGAGAACTGCTCGATCGAGCTTGGACAAGTTCGATCGAATTCAAATTTTGTTTTATCGAGCCAGTGGGACTTATTTTCGCAAAGAGGAGGGGGCTTATATACACTTCCTATTTTGACACTACTTCTATTTATTTTCTTCCTTTTCTCTATCTTTGTCTGTTTTCTCATCTAAGAGCTGTTCGCTCTTACTCGGCTTGAAAAAAAAATGTTTGGTTTCAATTTCGGTTTTTTCGGAATGAAATAAGACCAGATATATTTAGATTTCGAGTAGACGTTCCGACGCAGAGTGACAATGGCAGACAAATCAACGCCATTGTTGCCAAAAGAAAACAAAAAATAAACGTCAATATTTACGATGGCTTATAAATATTTAAAACTTCGACCATGAAAGAAAGAAAGGGTCGGACAATGACGTGCCTAACTTCATTAGAGAATAATTCTCGATAGAACTAACCAAGCGAAACGAACAGTTTTTTGTAATCTAAAATGCTTTCGCATAAATATAATGGTTCTTGGTCTGTGAAACTGATTGCTTTTCATATCGAATTTAATCTCATGTTTTGGCTGCTTTAAAATGCATCTGTGTGTTTTCCCTGCTCACTAGCTGAGCAGAAATAAACAATATCAGCCGATCTGGAAGACTTCATAAGCAATCGATCGGCAATGAGATATCTCATACAATCGACTGGGCTTTAACTTTCCCGACAAAATAAGGGAGAAAAGAAAACATTTTACTGAGTTCTATAAAATTTAACATTTCCTGAAATGAATATTGTACGTATCGTGTCGTTCTGGCGCGTGCAAGATCAAAGGTCCTTAGCGAAATCCCCTTGGGAGCTGAAATGGACGCGCATCTGGCGGGCACTGTGAACATATATGGACAAAATAGCTGCTGAAATGAATTGCGGTGGAAATTGATGCTGGCTGTTTATGAAGTGTCAAAGACAAAACAAAATATCCAGAGTCAAAGTAAGCAGTTCTTCTAGGAGGAAATTGACGCGGGTAATACAACAACACAGCTGAAGCCGTTCAGCTCTTTAAAAAGGGCGGGAAATTACTGCCAAATAAGGAGGAGGTCATTACAATTCCTATTGTTATTGACAGCTGACGCGCTGTCGTCATGCGAACATCAGTCGTCGCCTTGCTATATTTGGCGCTCGTCACATTTTCCCGCCATTTCGGGTTTTGTGCTTGCGTTTACAGTTTGGTTTTGGAACACAAACCAAAATGGCGAGTTCTAGCGACGACGAAGAGGCGAACAGCTCGGAGCGATTCGAAAATCTCTGCCGCGATCTTAACATGGATGAAGAGACGAGTCAAGAAACATGGTCTTCGTATCAGAGAATAAGCACAAACTATACTTTAGAGGTACCTTTTGTCTGCGTGTTTGCGTTCGTTACATGTTTACTTCGAATCGTACGTTTATAAATATTCCAGAGGGACGTTGCTTCTTTCTGCGATATTAACCGCTTTGCTGTTGTGATCAGACTCGTTTGGCAAACATATTTTTAATCATCAAGCACTTTTTCTTTCAGGGAGACAGTCTACACTGGCTGGCATGTGCTTTATACGTCGCTTGTCGTAAGAGTGTTGTTCCAACGGTCGACAGTTCGGGGACCGTCGAAGGAAATTGTGTCTCATTGACGCGATTACTGAGAGCGGCGAAATTGAGGTAAGCTTTCTTCGTTCTTTTTTAAATCTTGCACCGTTTCAGTTTCTTTGCCCACGAGTTGACTTGTAATTTTTTCGATTTTGCTTTTATCCACAGCCTCATTCAGTTCTTCAGCAAAATGAAGAAATGGTTGGACATGTCGAATGCTGCGGGAGACTTTCGAAAGAAAATCGAGTTACTGGAAAGGAACTTTCACGTGTCTACCGTTATTTTCAAGAAGTATGAGCCAATTTTTCTGGAAATCTTTAAAGATCCGCGTGAGGAAAATACAAAGACTCAGAGAGGCCGAAAATCCAGGTAAAAACAAGAATTTCTTGCGTGGTTTTCACGATAGCGCATAAACAATAACGTGACGATTTGGCTTACCGAAATGTAAGCCTGCTGTAGCACTGAAATTCCACAAGCGTTGTTCGTTTCGTATTCTTTATTTCTCAGCATTTTTCCCCTATATAACCGGCTTTGTTGAGATCCCAGCTGTAAACATGTGATATTCAAATGAGTAACTCGTGGCTTATTCACCGATCTCATCATTTGGAATTCTTTTATCCTTCACAGAAAACAACCGTGTTCCGTCGGCGATGTGTTCGCTTTCTGCTGGACATTATATATTCAGGCGAAAGGTGAGTGTCTTGCAGAGCTAGTGTGCTCCTGGCTTGAATTTAAAGAGGAGTCAGTTGTTTATTTTAGAGGTAGAGTAATTATCTATTCCTCTTCTGCTACTAAACTTTCGGAGGTGAATGAAACACAAAGGTTCGAATCTTAGCCTTTGTTTGTGTTGGCGCGAAAGTGTCCTTGCGTCATATGGGACAGTTTCGGTCCAATTTCCTCCTCGCAGCGATTTCATTTATCTTGTGAAACAACCTCGTGCAAAACTACAACTTCACAAACGTTGAAATAAAAACATCCAAGGTCGGGAAATGTAAGATCTTGGCACCAACAAACGTAAGCCGGTATGTTGCAGGAAAGGTGAGAGAAGCATTTTTAAAACGCAATTTTATATTCAAGGAAACAAAAGATTTGCTGTTTGGTGCTTTCACTTTTGAAGGACACCAAATGCGCTTAATTCAGCACGCTTCTATATTTTTTTCTTGCAGGGTCTTGGGGGTGGTGTCTAAAAAACTTGTGAAATTTGAACTTCATGTGTAATCAATATCTTGCAACCTTACCGCAGTCATATGCCTCTCATATCGTACCCTATTTTTGTTGATTTTGTTTTAAAACTTGTGCTCAGTGAAATTAAAACTGGTTTTGCTGGAGATGATTTGTTGCAAGGGTGAAAATGTACAAAATTCTTGATTGGCCATGTTTTTCTTTCCCTCAGTAAACACTGCTTTGACACAAATCTTACAATATTTTGATTGTTGGCAGTGACATTAGTATTAATATAACCCTTGATGGGCAAATATACAGAGCGTAACAGCTATTTGAAGGCTTTTGTGGCTTCAGCAAGAATTTTGCTTTAGGCATTTTACGAACCTAATTGCTCATGAGCATAGAATGATCAATAGCCAAAATTTTCGAGCATATAATTTGAGTGCAGCGGAGAGCTAAAACGTTTGGCCTTCGTTTGTATGAGTGGTTCTTGGTTCACTGCACAAGATTATTCAATTTACAATGCAAGTCCACGATTGGATTATTCCACATCACCCCACATGACTCGAGCTGATGTGGAGGGATTTTTGAAGCAAAACTGTTCCTGCCACTTCTTTTGTTTGTGCTAACTCATCCTTGGGCAATATATATGCCCTCAATGAGTGATGGACGTATTTGAATGACAGCTCACTTCAAGTGCCCTGACAAGTTGCATAACATGTTCAGGCACGTTCTACGGGGTCAGCTATGTGAACAAAGCTGATGGGAATAATTGACTTTTAGTGGTTAGTCTGTTTCTTAGAAACCACTCATCGTCATTGAAAATCATGTATGCAAGGAAGCTAAAATATGAGGATGCATTCCTAAACTGGTGTAAGCATGAACAAATTTGAATGCCTGCAATATGTACAATTTATGGAAGATTAAAATCTACTATCAATCAGCACCATATGTCTTGGCACATTAGCATCAATCATTTTGACATGATTCTGTTGCTTTAAACTTGACCTCCTTGCTATTATTTGTTAAATGCCATCTTTTTCTAATTCCAGTATAAAAAAATTGGTTTGTTTAGAAATGTTCTGTTTTTCATGCATGAATTTGCATTGAGTGGTTTTCTGTTTAAAACGTCTGTTGAGAAATTGGTTTCCTTTTAGATCTGACTAAATTGTGCTCCCCCATGGGGTTAATTTGTTTTTAAGCAGCATTTAATCCACAGATTGTTTCCAATCATGCTATCCTTGAAAACATTTATGCTCACTCAAAAATAATAATAAATGGACTTCCATTCTAATGTGGTAATGTAGTTGAACATGAAGATGAAGTCCTTGAAATTTGTATCATTTTTGTTGCTTCTGCCTTCTCCAAACACAAAAGCTCAGCTGGAAACTTCCTGTGTTTTTGCAACAAATTATTAATTTTTTTCAATTTGTTTGTTTTATACTGTCAGGAAAAATTAGGAAATTTGGTTGTTTATCTTGCTTGTTGAAGTTCCTTTCAATGACAGACATAATTGAATTAATTTCCTCAAGGAAAATTTAAAGTTTACCTTTCAGATTTGAATAGATTTGACCTAAGGTGGCAATCTTGAAACCTTGGTGTCTTTACTATTGTTCTTGTTCTTTTGTGGAGTTTGAACAAGTTGTCTGTTATTTGTCTACCCTGTTGATTGTGAAATGAATGTCCCATTAAGGGGGTCCTTCTTAACTGCCATTTTGATGCTTAGAAAGGTTTCTAACTAACTGTCGTATCTTAGAAACCAGACCTCCTATCGATATGCTTTTTGCAAACTTTGTTCCATTGAAGAGTCCTTCAAGAATTTCAAATTAGGCCATATTTCACAAGTCACATGACCAGAATAGAAAAAAATAGGGTACCCAAAGGGTACGTGTGTGGGATACAATGTTGCAACTCATTTGCATTAACGGACTTACAACCCGATCGCATTAGTGCAGTAGCACAGGTATCCCACACAAAAACCCTAAAACTGAAAGGGCAAAAAGATCTGAAAATAAAAAAAATCAGCACCAACTGATAAAATGCTTATTGCTATGCTAGTCATAACATGCCCTCACTCTTGACATCAACAGGCCATTTTCCTGCAATCAGTGATGACTTGGTGAACTCTTATCACTTGTTATTGTGTTGCTTGGACCTCCTGTACTCTAATGCTTTATACACAAAGAATCGTCGGGAATTGCTGAATCCAAACTTTGAAGGTAAGTTCTTAGTAATGTTGTAAGTGAAAACCTCTGGAATTCAAAGTTAGTTTTGCAGCCCTGGTTTTAAATATTTATAATCCTTTTTTTTCTCCTTTCTGAAGGTCTCCCTCAAGATTTTGGCAACAGAGATTTTAAGCTACCAGCAGATGTACCATGTATTGTTGAACGGCTGTGTAACAGGCATCAAGGTACGTCCATCTTTACTACGTCTTTTTTTTTTGGCTTTGAGGACAACCACAGACAAAAGTGTTGGGAAGCTTTGCACTTTCCTCCCCTCCCCCTCCCCTAGCTCAATATTGTGAGGTTCAACATTGATAGGGGGAGTGGTAAAAAAGTTAAGTCTACATACGAGCCTAGTGGCCCATCAGGCCAGAGCTTATCCTGGTTTCTGTAGCATGAAGCTACTAGGAGTATTTCTTCTCCCCCCTGGATGGGATGTCCTTTGCAGGGTTACCCCAAGCAGTAAATTTGTCGGTACCCATTTATACACCTGGGTGGAGAGAGGCACTATGAGAGTAAAGTGTCTTGCCCAAGAACACAACACTGTGCCTTGGCCAGGGCTCGAAATCAGACCGTCGCATCCGGAGTACAGCGTACTAACCATTAGACCACCGCAGGGAGTGGGATTGGTCCTAAAACAGTACAGCATTGCTTTGCTAATCAGCAGATTTTTGCAACCTTCCCACCTGCTTTTGTCTGTGGTTGTAGCTCAGAATTATAACTGCTTTTCTTTCCTGTGTTGTCACAGAAAATGCTTATACATGTATCCTGCAATTTAAGATTTTTTTTTTGGCTTGAGCTCCCCTCCTACCTGTCTGGAAATTCCATTCAAGGTTCATACTTAACTTGGCTTTTTAAGCCCCTCCTTCAGTGACCTTACTTGAAGTAGGTAAAGATATTTCCTGGAACCACACATTGGTGTCAATCACTCTTAGTTCCCAAGAATAATCAATGGTGAATGCCTCCTCACGTTATCAGTACAAAACCAGGTGTACAGGTAAAGAGTATTGTGACCACTGTCAACTAGGAGATATTTTCTGATGTACTGCTAGATTCTCCTAACTAAAATGTAAACACTATATGACATTCCATATGGAGAAACAATTTTTAAAGCTTACAGCTGAAATCTCAATTCTCTCAATAAGCAGTAAGGAGAGTTATCATATCACTGTGGCGGTAAAATGTGCAGGTAACGGCACACTCATGATGTTGATTTGTTTTTCAACAGGAATAGTCCTGGAGGCTAAAGGCATCAAAGAGCATCACTGGAAGCCCTTCATAAAGCAACTGTTTGAAAAGAAGGTATGAAGCTTAAATTGATTTTACAATGCTTTTTACTCATAGTTTGCAATTAATATCAAAATAATACATACCAGTTATAGACAAATTATGTTTTCCCAAAGTGGAAGGTACTGTTAAGTAACCAAATAACTGGACTCAGTATGTCAGCTTGCTTGACATCTTTCATATCAACTGGTCTTTACTTTTAGGCTGTAAAGTAAGATTTACAATATTTGTTTGGCTTCTTCTACAGACATTGAAGGGAAATGAGGAAAACTTGACAGGTATTCTGGATCAAGGCTGCTTTGAACAAAACTGGTAAGGCCATCAATGTTTGCATAGTATTATATTTGATAGATTTAATGGTACTCTTATTTATCTCATACACACACCACCCTCCCTTCCCTTCCCTTATTTTCCACCCTCAAATCGTAAGATCTTTGTCAAACTTGTTCCAAGTCTCTTGATATTCCTAGACTGTATCGTATATTATTAGTTACAAGGTTTGTACAGACCTTGAAATTTGGAAGAAGTGTGAATAGCTAAGAGAGTTCAGTCTTAGTTCAGTGAATCTGCATTGGCTAACCAAATTACTGTTGTTCTGAGAGTATGATTTCACTCATATCATCACCTGTGTGGTACAAATTTTAAAATCATAATTATTTAGAATTGATTCACTTTGGTATCCCAATTAAGTCAAATTTCCTTTGGTTACTATGCTTAGTGATTGGTAAAAAAGAACAATGCCACTTTCTCATCTAATCTGAAGTAAAACTAAGACCAATCATGACTTGTTTGCATACAATTTTTTACACTTCTCATTGGCTACATGTGTTTGCTTCAAGTTTTAATTGGTGTCTTTTGTGATTGGCTAGAGTGATTACTTTGGCTTTGATTTCATGACACTCAAATGAAAATCTTTTTCAAATGATATTTATTAACAATATGTGAAACAGTTCTTCGCAGCTTTGTAGCAAGTGATGATTGGAAAATCTGTTTTACTTTAATTCTTTTGACCTCCCTTCATATGTATGATTCATTCAAAGGACTTAAAAGCAAGGCAGTTTTTGTTGAATTTCTAATGTTTGCTTTTGTTTATCCATCAGCAAATCTGTCAATAAAGAATATGAAGAGTATGTTTTATCAGTTGGAGATTTTGATGAGAGGATTTTCTTGGACGATGAAGCCCATCTTGAAATAGGCACACCAGCCAAGTCTTACACTTTTGCAGAAGTTGATGAACAGCAGAGGTAAGTGCAAATGGTAGTCGTTCTTCAGAGATTAAAAAAAAAAAACAGATGTAAAATGACTTTTAAAAATTATTGTTTGACTCAACAGGCAATAATATTTATTATTATGAAACTTATTCAATCTATAGACCAGCAGTGATTTATTATAATTTGATATTTTTATTATTATTTTTTAGGATGGGGCTAAGAAGAAATTTACAGGAGCACTTTACAAGGGTAGGTTTGAACGGAGTGTTCTTGATTTTTATGATAAGGCCAGTTGCTTATCCTTGTTCTAATGGTTTGTTTACAGACTAAAAGTCTTGCACCCTCAACTCCACTGACTGGAAGACGATATTTGAAGGAGAAAGATCCCAAGTAAGATGCCTTGTAAAATGCCCATCTTACCACCTGGGGCTAAAAATTAAGTTTAGTGCTTGGTCGACACTCCAGCCTTTATCCCTGAATTCTTAGTGGCCCAGGCCAAAATAAAGTAGCCCTCAAATTTCCTCTCCTGAATTTTGATTTTGCGAACACTCACGTTTGAAAATGTACCACATACAACTCTGGGTAAATCTGACATCATGTGCCAATAAAACCAAAATGGCATCTACATTTTGGAGAGACCTAAAAACGCGATCACAAACAGCTTTGAATATTGCACTTTTGAACTAAACTTAGGAAAGAAAGGAAAGAAAAGAAGGGAACTCAAAGGAAAGAACATTTTATTTAATTGTTATTGTACTGAGTCTTTTCGTGCTTCTCAAATCATAGTCATCTAATCAAACTTCAACTTTCATTGGCCCTGGACACTTTTATCCCGCCACTGGCGACCATCTGAAGTTTCTTAGTTGCATGATGTGTTCTGGTCTGATTGTCTTATTTATTCCTGTTTTGCAGGATAACCCCTGTATCCACGGCAACCCAGTCAGTCAGCAGACTGCAAGCTCTCCTATCGGGATTGAAGGCAGGACCAAGTGATCGGCTCCTGAAAATATTCTCGTAAGTATAAAACTTGAGGTCAAGAGGTCCTTTTCACACAATGTTTATTCGCCCCCTCCCCCCCCCCCCTCTCTTTTGGTGTTTCAGTTAATTGACAGTCCCCTTATCACCACTAATTTTACTTGTGTATTGTATGTTGTAGTGAGTGCAGTAGAAATCCTCAGGAAGCTATCGAGAGTCGAGTTGGAACACTCGGCGAGACTTTCCTAAGGGAGTATGTACAGGTAAATACTTGTAGCTCTACCTGAATCCTATCACATACTACAAATGTCATTCTTTGGTGACAGCTTGTTAACACTTCATACATTGGCAGATTTCCCTACTTAAAGCATACACCAGGCGCATTTAATAACAGTATTTTCAATGTATGTGGAGCTCTGCTTTTAAGCTCGGTTAAATCTATATATTATCAGTCGCTCATTTTACTTGCTTTTCCTTGCAGCCATCTCCTGATCGACCCAAGTCTCCGTGCTCAACAAGAGAGTTTGCCACAAAGAGATTGAAACTTGCAGAGATTTTGTACTACAAGGTAAGTTAACTCTAGAAATTTGGTCTTTGTCTAACAGTAAGATGTGCATTATTGGCCATAAGTGAACTTGTCTGTGGTTTTATCAACAGGTTCTTGAAAGTATAACTTTACAGGAGCAGAAGAGGCTTCAAGGACACCTTGATTTAACTGTAAGTAAATTCACATTCTGTTCGTGAACAAAGTTATTGATTTCTAGAGAAACTGTTGTGCTGCATTGGCAGGCAAGTGAAGCACTTAGTTGATAAAGATAAAATATTAAACTGCCATGATATTAAATTTTGAAAAGCTGATGATGTTTGAAGCAAACTTGAGTTTCGACGAAGGGCTAAATAAATGCTTGAAACATCGGCTTTTCAAAATTGGCTACAGTGGTATGTTTACCTTCACAATGTTTTGACATTGGAATTTAAAGGAAAAAGCTAGAGTAAGCTTAGTAGAATTATCTGCATTTTAAGGTAAGTCTGCATCGAGCCAAGTAGCCCATACAGCCAGAGCTTTATCCCAGTTTCTGTAGTCTTAAGCGACTAGGAGTATTTCTGCATCCCCCTGGATAGGATGGCAATCCATTGCAGGGTTTCCCCCTGCAGCTTTATTTTGCCGGTACCCTGTGAAAGTAGAGTGTCTTGCCAAGAACATAAAACAACATCCCTGGCAAGGATGGAAGCCGGACTGTTCAATCCAGAGTCCAGCGCACTAACCATTAGGCCACCCTGTCTCCCACCAACTACATTTTAAGTACCAAATATTATTTCTCTTTTCAGAGTTTGTTGGAGCAGGACATCTTTCATAGCTCTTTGATGGCCTGTTGTTTGGAAATCATTATCTTCTCCTACAACTCTCAAAGGTAGGCCCCTTGTTAACCCTTGATTCTGTAAAGAGTGTCCGGCTTTGAATAATGGGAAAAAAAAATCAACACCTTTTTTTGTGTTTTTCTTGTTTTATTAGGACTTTTCCATGGATAATAGAAATCTTTGACATCAGTCCATACTACTTCTACAAAATTATTGAAGTGTTCATTAAAGCTGAAGATGGCCTGTCAAGAGATGTCGTCAAACATCTCAATCATGTAAGTTTCAGATTAGCTTTTCTTGTTTTTTATTCATTTGTATTTATATTTCAGATTAGCTGCTTAGCACTTATCTCCCCTGTAAACTGACAGACATTTAAACATGTATCAGAGTTTCAGTCACAAAAACAAATTTAACAGCAAGCAAAATGGTACTAAATAGTGATTACTTCTTCTGCATTTGAACTAGATTGAGGAGCAGATTCTTGAATGCCTTGCATGGAGCCATGATTCCCCTCTGTGGTTGTCAATCCAGCAAGCTGGCTCTGTTCCGTCATGCGAAGATGTGTCTCTCCCCTACCAGACAGAAACGACCCACAGCACACAAAACCTACTGGCCTCACCAATTATCCACCCTCGTGTTCAGAGAATTTGTGGTGAGGAAGGAGCTGCTAGAAGAGGTGAGAGGTGGAAGTGATTTCACAGCTATGCTCAACCGTCCAAGTTAAGACCAATTTAGCTGCCATGGCGAGTAATATTTTGGAGCTGGCGACTAAATTGGAACCGAAGTTGAAAAGAAGGCTTTCCCCAAAGGGGCGAGGAAAAATACGAGCAATGAGCAAAACGTCCGCTCGTATTATATGTTAAACCATCGAATAAGTGATTTATTATTCCACTAAAAAATAAAGTTTTGTGCAGTCATTTCGTCGCTCCGCTTTCAGTCCATATTTTTGCCCTGTTCTACAGTGGCATATTTTGCGCGTTCTTTTGCCCTAATATGGTAAAATGGCGCAATAGTGAAATAATAATAAAACCTACATGTAGGATCAGGGATTTCATCTTTCTACTATTTCTTTTTCCAGTCCTACAGTTACCCAGCTCACCGTCAGCCCATGATGTGTTCAGTTCACCAGTCACCCCAAGCAGTGGTGCACGGCGTAATCTCTTCAGCAGCTCTCCATCTGCTCAGAGTGCACCACCTGTGACCTTGTCTGCTACAACAAGACAGGCTGCCGCAAGGAATGCTCCAACTTGTAAGTGCATGTATGGTGTTGAAAGAAATGTGTAGTTATTTGCTAAGGGGGATTGCTATTTTGAGCTTGATATCATTTACAGTGAAAATGTTGGTTTCTTTGTCATGTAATTTATTTAGTGCTCATCCACTTCTAACCTTTTTATCTGGTTTCAGTGATTATTACGCCAGCGCCAGGCAGTAGTGGTGGTTATATTGTAAATGGTGTTGCCCAAGCTGTGGTGTTGCCAAGCACATCAACTACTGTGCAAGTGACATCACCGCAGGCTGGTAGCGTGTTGGCTCCCAGCAATTCCATGGCATCGCCAACCTCAAGTCCTGTGAGGTCAACCTCAGCACCAACCACACCCAAGACAAAGGCTCCAACTCCAAGTAAACCAAAAAAGACAGGCTCCTTGGCACTGTTCTTTAGAAAGGTAACTTGCATGCTAGGACATTGAATGGGAGATGTTAAAATTATATCAAAAATTAGACTATAATGAGAATGGGAAAAGCAGCCTGAACAGCAAAATGATTGATGTGAACAAAGGAATCTCCCAGGTTCCTGGACATAAAGGAAGAAAACTTGTAACCGGAGAGGTTAAAGTGTATTTTGGCAGATAGTGTCTAATGTTAACCCTTTACCCACTTGTGGGAACCCGAAAATTTTCCCTTGACAATCAGTTTCTTTATTCTCACAACCTGCACAGCTGGACTTGTATTGGTAACTTAATGAGATTTAAGGTGGTGATCTCTAAAGTCAGACCTGCAAAGAATGAGATTATACTGTTTCCTAAATAAACTTTTTCTTGTTTATTCGCAGCTTTATCATCTATCCAGTGTGCGCCTCAGAGATCTTTGCACCAAACTTGATGTCCAGGAGGAGCTCCGTGTCAAGTAAGCCCGCTTACAAATTCTCATTTCTTGTCTCAATATGTTTAAAGAATTTTATAATTCATCAGAAAAACTTTTCACTACTGATCGATTGCTTTATTCTTGTTAACTTTGACTAGTGATATTTTAAAGAGAAATAAAGTTTTGATCACTGGTAATGATAACTCTTTCTCATCTGTAGGATGTGGACATGCTTTGAGCATACATTGATGAACATGACAGAGTTGATGAAAGACAGGCATATTGATCAGATATTGATGTGTTCAATTTATGTCATGGGAAAGGTACATAATTATATTTTTTAGACAGTCTAGTTTGTAGTGTAAAAATATGCCCTGATGTTTCGAACCAGAAATCCTGCTTCTCTGTTAGGTACAGTCTGAGGGACTTCAACAAAATCCTTTATGCTTTATATGTCCTCTGCTAAGTGAGTTAAATGATGGTAATAATAATAATAATAATAATAATAATAATAATAATAATAATAATAATAATAATAATAATAATAATAATAATTGAAATGTTTATTTTGAAGTCATTGTTGTTACAAACAATAGTTACCAATATTTACTTTCAGCCCTCTCTGACAGAAAAACTTTCCGTTTATTTTCAGGTTACAAATGCAGATCTCTCATTCCAGAACATTATGAAATGTTATCGCACTCAGCCTCAAGCTGTCAGTCATGTAAGGTTCTGTTGTTGTTATGGTAAACATCAGCTATTTCATAATCCACCTTTCAGATTCATCCATTTAAAAATATTTCTTTTTCTCTAATCCACAAAGGTTTACAGAAGTGTGCTTCTCAGAGGAAGAAGGCGAGTGCCACTTGGAAGTAGTGGAAGTGACGGAGGAGCTAAAGGTTAGATTAAAAATTAAATCCATTAATTACAGCAAGGAACCCAAAAGTAAGACCACTTTTAATCAATTTACATTCTTTCATGCAGTCTTTATCCAATTAGAAGTCAACTGGAAGCTGTCGTCGGCTTCTGATTGGATTAAATCTGTATGAAGGAATGTGAATAAATGAAAAGTGGTTACACTTTTGGGCTTCCTGCCATAAAGAATGTTACTGCTCAAATAAGGTGGTCTTCAGCGCTAGGTGACTAAAAAGGCTGGCGCTTCAATTTGGTTTTCATAGAATGAAGCAACTAGCTAGGGGGATTGAAATTCCCCTGTGGTTGCTATAGAAACTGGAATAAGCTCCAGGTGCATGAGTGACTTTTTCCTTTAAATCTTTATTTAGAAAAAAAACCCAGCAATTAGGAGACTCAAAGTGTTGTTTTGAAAACAGGTATTAAAAGTGAGCCAGGCAGTAGTGGACCTGCCAGCCCAGTTCAAGGGTCAAACAGTGCAAGAGCTAGTCCAGTGAGGAGTGCAAGTACTGTGCCTTCTACACCCCCTCCGACAGGCGCTTCCACCTGCGGATCTAGCAGCACTGAAAACAGCCCAAACATTGATGGTGAAAGGGGAGACCTCATTGAATTCTACAACAAGGTAAATACATGTAGCATTTATCCTGATACAAATACAACCAAGTTTTAATTAGACCTCTCATTGCTAAAAGAAATGAGAAAAATGGTTCGCTTCATCAGTTGTGTATCCTGTTTCAAAGAATAGGGAAACTGAGAGACCTGCTCTTTTAGTAGAAGACTGAAGCTTACAAGAAAGTGTAGAAAGTATAAAACTATCTGTTGATGAGATATTTGACTGAAAGGGAAAACAGGCCAAATCTATTTGGGTTTTGATGCAGCCACTGCAACGACCCCCTTAAAAACCATAAGAATTAGTGAAAGTAAAAGATATCTTCTTAACAATTTACATTTGTCCATTGAGTCTGCTACTAATTGTCTCTTCAAGTCTTTTAATTTGATATTCCTTGTGGGTTTCTATTTTTTAGGTCTTTATCAAAAGGGTGAAAAACTTTGCCCTCAAGTTCTCAGCTGGAGACAGAGCAGTAAGTGTTACTGAGATAGTAAAGTTAATAAAAAATGAATTTATGGCAATTTATCCTTCCTTCGTTTTTGTTTAATCTTGTTTAATTAATTTTGTAATGATTAAGACAGTGTGAAGACAATTTAAAACAGCAATGGTCCAAGCTAGCAATTTGTTTATTAAAAATAAATAATTTTTTGTTCAACTATAATAATTTTGTTTTGTTCTTTAGTTGGACTCTCCTCCATTATCTCCTCTTCCTGTGATGAAAAATCAGGCTCATTCACCGCGACGCAAAGTCTCCACCCGGCATCCTGTGTACATCTCCCCACACAAGAACGGTAAGTTGTAATTGAATAATTTAAATAGTGCAGCAATGTGTATGTAAATATATATATATCAATTCATCAAGAACATCCTTGTCGTGATGTTGTATCCAGAAAAAATTCTAAATCAATCAAATACTGGAAAATTTGACTTTGCCGATATTTCGTCTTTATTACAAAAGACTTCATCAGGGCAACCCTGATGAAGTCTTTTGTAATAAAGACGAAATATCGGCAAAGTCAAATGTTCCAGTATTTGATTGATTTATATATATATGATTTATATATATATGATTGATTTATGATTGATTTATATATATATATCAATATATATAGATATCATAATATATATAGATATCATATAGAATATCATAGATATCATGCTCATATTACCATAACCAAGTTCATACGTGTCCTGAAAACGTGGTAACCATCAAAAAAAAATTTTTGGCATTGAGGATGGCCTAGAGGCTCGTATGCTGGACTTGCAGTATAAAGGTCCTGGGTTCAAATCCTCGTCCCTGCCACTAGATGGGTTTGTTTTATCTCCTCCAAGCCTTGTAGATAGCAAACTGGCAATTAATTACCAAGAAAATTTAAGCCAATTGGTCAGAAAAAAAGGCAGAAAAGATTGTCTTGAAATAAACTACCAGTAAATAATTGTGGGTCCTAGAATTGTTCTGGAGAAGAGTACAAATTATGTGTAAATGTGTGTTTTCAGTATTACTTTTTGTCAAGGAGTACATGTACCATTTAAAACAGTAGAACAACTTAAGTATAAGATGTTATTTTGTTCTTCTCTGATCCCTTAGGAGTTTCAATGACACCAACAACAAGATTGTTGTACTGCTTCAAAGAAAGCCCAGCAGAAGTAAGTTATTTGAATCAAGGAATAGGCATTTTTATTTTTATTTATAATCACCCATAAAAGCTCTCTTGAGGCCCTCCCCCACTCCCATGCACTTAAAAACTTCAAATTTTTAATGCCCCCCCCCCCTTTTAACATGGTGGCATTCCATGTCTGTATTGTTTTTTTGACACCTTTACTCTTTCATTCGCAGAAACTTCGAGACATCAACCACATGCTGAAACAAGGTGCAGGAGAGACAAGCCGTAAGAGAGCTCTTCTGCAGGACGACCATGGGACTCATCTTCCTGCCAAGCTGTTGCGTTCAGAAGAGGTTTTACAGAGGAAATTAACCAGCATGATAGAGGAGCGGCAAGCCTCTGCCTCGAGATAGTCCTGACATGAACAGCAATAGTGTTGTCCCTATCATGAATCTGTTGTTAAATTAAAGATGGAAAATGAATCGAGGTAAACCCTCAAAAAATCTCAAAGGTTTAATGATGGCCACAAATTTGCACTGCATTGTCCAATTTTTCATTGCAATCATGCCCACCACACAAATGATTTTCTTCTTTTTTACCATCAGTAATCACACTATGTAATTGTATCATCGTTTAGTAGAGCTTTTATTCGTAATGACTATTGGTTAAGTAAAGTAGAAATTATTAATCTCTTTTAGCTTTAATTTTCCAGTGAAAATCAGTGAGTGAGGGAAGGTTATGGTTTTCTTAATAATAGTGATGAAAACTATTAATTTTGGTTTATCCATGGTGTTTTCATGCCATATTTTCTGAAATGGTATCTGTATAAATATAGTCAAAAAAAGCGGAGTAACGATTCAGAGCAAAAAAAAGTATTTGCAATCTATGCTTAGCTAGTGGCCTATGTACAGGTACCAACAAAACATTTTTATTGTTTTATAAGGTTGAATTGAGGTTCTTTTAACATAGCGACCTTTAGCAGAAAGCAATAGTTTAGGCAGAAGATGAATTTCACCAAATGGATAATTTTTTAAAAAAAAAGTAATTCTGTTAACTGGTGTTGTAGATTGTAGATAATTTATGCATGGTTGTTGCTATCTTCATGTTTAGTTGCAGGCAGATTACTTTAATACTGTAATAATTATAGTAACTATGTTAAATTAGGATAATTATTTTATGTATGTATGTATGTTTGTTGCTATCTTCATGTTTAGTTGCAGGCAGATTACTATAATTCTGTAATAATTATAGTAATTATGTTAAATTAGGATAATTATTTTATGTATGTATGTATGTTTGTTGCTATCTTCATGTTTAGTTGCAGGAAGATTACTATAATACTGTAATAATTATAGTAATTATATGTTAAATTATTTATCATTGCCCTATATTTTGTCTTTGGTGAATGATTTTGTTCTGTTTACGTTTTGTCCTTTCTCCCCAGATGCCTGCTTCATTTTGTTATTCACACAATACAGAAATTGAAACTTAAATTGTTGATTTTGATTAACAGGATCATTTCTACCCCAGTGTTCTAAATAGGTTTTCTATGGATTTTGGTTCCTGTTTGTTATCCAAAACAAAATTCTGGTAAGCTCCCTATTTCAATTATTAATTTTATTGCTTTCAGGAAGACAAATTTATTCCACCCAAAATGTTTCACAAATTGACATGGAAATGAAAGTGCTCATGCTATAAAGTAGTTGTCATGAGCATTTATTCCACTGTAGCAGGTAGAAGAGTAAATATGGCATGAGTTCCTGGGGACAAACGTCTCCCACGCACCCACTCTATATTTACTCTCCACACGCCACATATTAGCAGAGAATTTAAGTTACATGGGCATAGCATATATCTGTCCAATTTTCAACCTTAAAAAATAGATTAAGCATTAATTTAACATGACTTGTATGGAAGGAAGTATTTATATTTTAGCAGACTTCAGCTGCAAAGCTTGTTTCCGTTTTAGGGAACCTCAACTGCGTGGTAGCAGGGCCTTTATGTTTTAGCTATTGTGTTCGAAGGCATCATAAAATATGCCTTTGTTCATAAAAATCAGTTGATGGTGATTGTAATAAATAATAAAATACATGTTAAAGAGAAGGCTAGGCAGGCAAAACTAAAAGCTATTGTGTTGAAGAAGAAAGAAATCTTGATGTTTTGTTGAAGGGGTGCTGTATCAATTTTTTATTATCTGAAAGAGGTAAAAATTTCCAGAAAATAAATAAATGCTTTGACTTTATACAATAGTTCTCGGCAAATGCAACCTCATGTTTTCTTATTGTCTTGGAATTTTCTTGTTACATTATGGAATTCTTGCTGTAGGAAATTGCATTCAGTTGAAGTCCATAGAGTTTTTCAATAATAATTATTTGAGCAAACATTTATTTTATGCATGTTTTTATTAAAGACAAGTATTTGATGATGCAGGCCCCTTTAAATACTACAAATGTGACAAAGTTTTTTATCTTTTGTGTCTTAAAACTTCCTTTGCCCAGTGTTTTGGTTACCCTAGCCTAAAAACATGCTGATTTAGCAGTTCAGTAGATTACGACGAAGAGCTTGTGCTTTTAAGTTAATTGCTACAAATCCTGAAATGTTCCACTGAAGAAGAGTTGTTTTCTTTTTGCACCTATACCATTGATCGGCTCGCTTAGCCTTACGCCTAAACCTTTAGTTAAACTAAAAGTATGTGGTTTGAAATAGTGTTGTAATAATTAGAAGACTGAGGTTGAAGAGAGTTGAAAGACAGCTTGTCAAGAGACTTTTAGTCGCTGTAGCATAAAGGTTTACTTAAAACATAATTTGCACTTGGTGATACACACATCATTTTAATGAAGTACTTTCCATAATTTAATCGTACTTACGGGTCAGTGACATGAGGTTCATTCAACTTATTTTAGAGCCAAGCTCATTTCAGGTGTTACAAAACAACTAATTTTGTCTACTTTATTGTATTGATAATGATCAAATAATAAACATGAAACTGGATTGTTTTTAATTGACTGGTTTACATTTTTTATAGTAAGGGACGGAGAATTAGAAATAACCGGAGGAGGAGGTGGGGGGGGGGGGGGGATGGGGTGACTTTTCCCCCCAAAAAAATTCCTGCAAGGAAAACTTGTCTTAAAAAAATTCCTGCAAGCTGTTGTGCCTTAAAAAATATTCATGCAAAGAAAAAATTACTGCATGAAGATTTTTTTACTCCGCACCCACCCCTAAAGTGAATTAACCTAGTAACTATTTCTTCAGGTAGCTTAAGATGTTTTATGGTTATGAAATAAATCCTAAATGTCTTTGGCACATGCAACATTTTTTTTTTTGCAGGCAGCAGGTCAAAATTGCTCTGGACATACAAAACTGCTGACACTTAAGAAACTGTTGAAAAAAGAGGCTAGAAAAAACTTGTTACTGCAGTTTCTCAAGTCTAGACAGTCTTGTTATATCCAGTTCTATTTCAGTTATCAACCTGAAGAAGACAACTGCCATTGGAGAAGCATTTGACTTTTGAAAGGGTAGATCTGCCAAGTCCCCCAGTTTTAACTAAGTCCTAATTTTTCACACAAAAAAATTTTTTTTAAAATTTTATTTAAAAAAATAAATAAAACTATATTACCAGCAAACAAAAAATTACAATTACGTGTACAGTACAACTACCAATGCACGATAATAAAAGTGACGTGGAAATAAACTACAAAAAAAGAATTACACACAAATCTTGCCCAGCTTCAGGAACCTCAGTTGTTTGACCAGAAGAAAAGCCATGCTTTAAATTAGCTCTACAAAGACCTGTTAGTGTATGGTGCCTTGGTCGATTGTTACTGGCGTGCAGAAGTTAAACTCATTGGCACCTGTGCCAGTTGAAAAAGGCTATTGATGTCATTACTTTCACCCAAATAAGGCCTCATGTACACTCGTACTCTGCAGATGAAAAAGATCTTACCAATATGGAATGGTACAGAGTGATTGGGCTAAATGAGCTTGAAATACAATGGATTCAGGTTGAGCGTTTAACAGCCTCAGTTGTCGCATTCGTTGTCACAGTTGAATTGATTGCATTGCGAGGCAAAATGACAGACGTTGCTAGGCAGGAATGACGACTGTTGTGGTTTTCCTAAGCAGAATATTGGCATTCCCGCCTAGCAATGTCTGTTATTTTGCCTTGCAACGCAAATCAATTCAACCATTACAACGAACGCGAAAACTAAGACCGCTAAACACTAAACCTGAATCTGCTGTAAGTATAAAAATGCTTAGAAAAATTTCCTTCTTCCCCGTTTGTCTACTCCATGATAAGGACTTCCCATTAGGTTGAGGCTTTCCCAGGAATGTTTGAACTGAAAGCAAGCTGCTGACAACTGCAGCAAAAAGATAAGAAACTGGAAACGGAAAGGCAAAAAAATATATATATATATAACTGACTGGTCTGTTATGTCCTAGATCGGCGTAGAAATCAAGTATCACAGACCAAGTATTATTCTTTAAAAATCAAGCCACTTCAATATCCTAAGCTACATGTAGTACTGTCAACTTTTGCCTTGCGAACACCCCACTATTCCAGATCCCAGGCAAAAGTTATAGAGGTTTGACTGGAAATGACTCCTGCTACATTACAGACACTTTCGTGGTACCAAAAGAACAATTTTATTGTTTTGACTCAATAAAGTGGACACCATGAACTTCTCATAAAATTGTTACGAGAAATTGCAGTATGTTGCTCACTATTGTCAAAACACACTTCAAAAGACTTCTGGAATATTTACTTTTGCATCAATTCCTTCAGAGGCTGCATACCTAACAATTACATAGCAGTTTCACCACTATTGTTAAGAACGTCATACTCTATATTATGTTAACGGAACTTGTTTTTCTTGCACCCCACTATTACAGAGGCCCTGCCAGGGGGGGATCCCGTGTCGCTTGTCTGAATTTAAAAATGTCCCGTGTCGCTGTTTTATCGCACTTCACGTCGCTGTCGGTAGTTGAATTAAAGGAAAATTGCTTGTCCTTGTCGGAATTGAAGTTTTTGCATTAGGGTTGTCGTGCAGTTTTATTTTATGCGCTGTCGCTACTTTTTGGGCCATGTCGCTTGTCGGAATTTACCCTGGCAGGGCCTCATTACAGACTCTTGCTATTAGGGACACTGAACAACATCCCAAGCATGTCTGCTATAAAGAGAGATGACTGTCTATATTATGTATAACCAAGTTGATTTTTAAACAAATTTTACAAAGTGAAAAATACTTATTAAAATTTATCTACAATAATTACCATATATTACTATTAAATCATGATACCTGTAAAACAAGTCAAAAGTTTCATTTTCAAGGTGGCCACTGCCACTTGCGAGGCTAGGTAAAAAGTGGGCATCAAATGCAAAGGATAAGTGGTAGCTGTTAGTTTTAAAACATTAATTTTAAAGTTCTGGTACATTAACCAATATTGGTGTCCTAACAAAACATTGTACCATTATATAATTAGCTTTATAAATTATTTTTATTTAAAAATAAATTCTATATTTCTTTGGTCTGTACTTTGCATGTAGCATTTTTGCAATAGTCAGAGTGTCACCAACAGGACTGTCTGGAAATGAACTGGTGTCCAGTGTCCACTGTGTTTCGTGCTCTAAGACGGCAGCATTAAACTTGTTACTGTCAAATTCAGTTCCATGCGCAATTGCATCAAGAAGGAAGGACACGAAGAGTTCCCAGCGTGGTTTGTAGTAACTTTTCACAAGTCCGCCCCACATCTTGTTGGCGTAGTCATCAATATTTCCACGAGGGCCCCACAAGGTAATTTGGTTACGAGCATTGTACTCATACAACTTACTCTCCTGCGTATTGGTTGCGAGTGCCTTGGCACTGTTGAGCCAATGTCCTAACAGGAAATACTGGTTTGACAAGAGAATGCTATCCATGTCTGTAAATAATGCAAACAGCTTTGTTGCAGCTGCCTGGACTTGTGGTTTAGATTTGGTATTGTAGCCAGAGATCACTTCATCATAGTAGTTGATGGCAATAAGTTGCAGGGACTGTCGAGTTACATCCACCAAATCATACCTTCAAGGGAAAAAAACGTAACACCGTAAACCTTAGTAGGGTGGCTCCCATATGAAAGGACAGGGATGTGTGACATCTCACTTGCTTAGGGGTAAAAATATTTATTTTGGTCCCACTTAGGGTGTTCAGGACAGAACACAGATATTTTTAGCCATCATGATTGCACGCGTAGAAATAATAAATACTGCCAATCCCGATGCAGTGTTGGTGGTCCAGACCAATCAGGCATGAAAAATGGTATTTTTTCGGGGTCAGGAGAAAGAGAAATTAATGCGCAGAAAGCTGAAGTAAGACAAAAGGACCATCTGACACTAGCTTTGCGTGTGATAATTTTAGTGGCTTGCTTTACATTAATCACCTGAAAGGTTCTACTGAATTGAGGATGTCTGCTGTCAAAACCATTTCATCCCATGCTTGCCATACATCCTCGGACTTGTACCACTGATTGAACTTCAAATTCAGTGACGGACGGTTTACAATGACTGAATGAATGTGATCAGCATGCCCATCAGTACAATTGTAGACACTTTTGCTAAGCAGCATCCAAGCATTTATTGAATGGTCATTCATGCCAGAGTACCTCCTGTTGGAGTAGTCTTTAACCCAGGGCAGGATATCTACTGGGTCAGACCTCCACCCCATCTCATTCATTAGCTCGTAGATGACGTCATTTTGTTCGATTCCTTCTGGTGTTAACCCTGTACCAATCATGGTAGAGCCCTTATATGTACGAGCATTGATAGGCCCTAAAAATTAAAAGAGATCATGATCATGTATTCAAGTAAACCGTGGCGTATAAAGTACTGTACCTAGTCAAGCCTCCCATGCACATACATGCTCGGGACCATCCGTAATAGGGCTCCACTAAGGAGGTGTCCGCTTTAGAGGGGGGAGTTTGTAATGTTGTGGCTGGACATGAAAAAAGTGAGTGCATATGAGAGTTGTGCACCTGCAGGAGGTGTCCTTAGTGTAGGAACTGTATGGTGTTGCCACTGAACCACAGGACACCAATATCTGGTGCACAGTACTTGCAATGAAGGATCAAATTTTATAACTGCAAATATTACAAATATGAGAGCCTTACTTTTGAACTTGTGGAACATGAGTATATAATTAATTTTCTAGGTAAATCAATTATTCAAAGCACTTTGGGTTATCAGAGAAAAGAGCATTCAAAAGAGGTCATGTTTATTTTTACATCATCCAGGTAACAAGTCATAAATTAAAATAAAATTATAAATAAAAAATAAATTGTCACGGGCAACTACCTATATGGGGTAGTAATGAAAAAAGCTATTAATACTCAAAAGTGAATATTATCAATATACATTAATCGCTAATAAGAAATTATTAAATTATTATTATAGGCATTATTTTACATATTTACATACCTGAAATGACACTCATGAACTTCCCATAAAAACCAATATTCCCTCCAAAATTGTGAAGCATACACCAAATGAATGGCTGTCCGTAAAAGGACTCTGTTCTTTGCCAAACTGGATTCACTTCTGCATATAAATCTAATACAATCATTTTACCCTGGGGTACCCCTTTAAAGAAAGAAAAGAAAAATGATTACAATATTAGAAAATATACTAGAACTGCATTGCCATGCACCTATTTTGTTGATGTTGAAACTACTAAATCAGTGTAATCTGTCATGGCCCTTAAATTGTAAGAAAATAACTCACTTGCCCTCAGAACAGCTTGCTCAGACACCTGTCTCACTAATGCCTCTTCTTGGTCCTTAAATTTTACCTCTCAGCTACAATCATTCAGAAATGACAGAACTAATAACATTCTTTTTACCTTGTAACAATGCCCTGATTTGTGGTGGCTTCCAAAATCCTGTATCCTGAAAAAGCCATCCTTGCATGAGCCAGGTAGCATTTGGATCACCAGCTAACATTCCGTCATACACCGCTTTACTGGCGCTGGACAGATACGAAGGCTCACTTGATCGTGGAGTCATCTCGTTGAATGTGTCAGCATTGTAGATATGATCGGTGCCAAACACAGAAATCAGTTCTTTGATAAATGCTCCACCAATTTTCTGCAAGGGGCATAAGTTTCAGTAAGTAAAGATTGAAGAAATAAGGACAGGTCAAATTAATACTTAACTTGAGACATATGTCACAAAAATATGTAGTGGGATTTAATCAATATTGCGTGGCCTGGAGCACGAGACCTTCAAGTACCTGAAAATAATCAATTCACAAAGTTTAACAAAGGTATTAGTTCCTTTTAATATTATTGGAAAGTGACTGAGAAAGGGGCACTGAAAGTTCAAATTTCTCCAAATAAACTTCTTTTTAATTTGCATCAACCTTCAGTTTAAAATTCAAACCAGTGCAAAATAAAACATTAGGAATAAAAATTAGTGACGAGAAAATAGAACAACATCTTGATGACTCCATGTCATCATTATCAAGTTAAATTAGACTTCAAAGTTGAAACTATATATAGGAAGGATAAAACAAAAATATTTAAGGTGTGAAGATCTATTTATATTTACACCGTCAATTATTATGTAAACAGTTTAGCATGGCCATTTTTTTACTACAGGCATAGTTACAAGGATAAAACATACCTTAAAAAGAGGGTCTGAGGGATCCAAAAGATATGTGCAACAGTATGTGCTATTAAAATGGCCCCAATCACCAAGTCTTGAGACATTGGCCTTTGGAAAAATTCTGGTTAAACCTTCTGGAACATGCCCAGCAAAACCTGGCAGCACAGGGGTTATGCCAAATGCTCGCATCCTCTCCAAGATTTTATGCTGTAACGCTAACTGATTTGCGTGCCATGATGGTGGTAGTGGACCTCCCCAACCACGCAGGTTACCCATTCTTGCCCTGTGAAAAATAAAACAAGTCAAATAAACATCTGCTTTAAGTAAACACACTTTCTGTTTAAAACATTAAACTGCAAGTTTTAATGGACACTCATAACAAGTTTTGCTCTTGAATTGAGTGAGAGCACAATTTCTGTGGGAGGCATGATCACCGACTGCTTAGTGCCTTAGTGTCCAGGGGTCCCTGTGGCAAGACACCTTTGTGTTTCAGTGTGTCTATCCACCCAGGTATTAATAGATGAGTACTGATGAATTGTCTGAGGTTAATGTTGAATGTGGTGACTGGCAGAGGAATACCAACATTATTCCAAGTCACTTCATGCTATAGAAACATAAGAGGCCAGCAGTGATGAACCACCTTATATTCCTCCGATTCTTTGGATTAGAACAGAGCAAAAGGCTAGGTGATGGTCCAGGTGATGTGATCATAATTATGTAAATTATATAAATTTATTTTCAAAGGGAATAAATTCATAAATAATCAGATTCTCCTAACTAGTGTTAAACGAAAACATAGAGATCACTAAGGAGAATTTGACTGTTGACAACACAATTAAAAGGATATGATTAACATGATGATATAGTACATACCAAGCAAGAAAGGCTGGGCCTCCAAAATGCTGATCAAGCTCTTTCTGAGTTAGACCCAGCCTCAGGTAAAGTTTTTGCCAGATCGCTTCCTGTCCGTTGAAAGCCAGCGGCAGATTTATACCATTCATAGCCATCCAGTCAATTTCACGCTCCCAGCGAGTCCAGTTCCACCATACAAAAGAGTAGCTTACAGTACACACATTCTGGTAATAACGAAATCTAAGGGTGTAAGAGCAAAGAACTTAAATTTATCATTGATGTGTTCGGTTAAAATGAGTAAAATTAAGATTGCATTAATATGTAATAATAATCTATTAATACAGTTCTATACTATTCCATTAAATTTTTAATGGAGACTGTAGTTAACAGGCTATAACTGCATTTAATGTTATATGAAAATAATCATTAACATTTGTTAATGTCAACAGAGCTTTCCCATTGACAAAAGATCAAATCCAGAAAGTGGGCATGGGTTGTTTGATCACCTTTTTGTCTCTGAAAAACAACCCATGGGGCTAGTTCAAGAGCTGCACTTATATGCTTAGATAAACCACTGTTGGCCTGGCCATGCTAGCTATCTCGAGTCCAATTTCCAAACGGAAAAACTTCACTTGACAATGTGTAAGGCGGGTGGAAGATGTCAAAATTAACACTACCACATTGAATGACATACTACTGAAATGATGGATCATGTTCAAATTGAATGGCTCACAATTGAATTGTATATCACCGAATTGAATGGATCGCCATTATTGAATGGATCATCAGATTGAATGGATCACAGAATGGCCCACCGGATTGAATAGCCCACTGAATTGAATGGCCCACCGGAGTAAATGGATCACTATATTGAATGGATCATCGGATTGAATGGATCACCATATTGAATGGATCATTGGATTGAATGGATCACTGTATTGAATGGCCTACCGCAAATTGAATTATGGACTAAGCTCAAGGAACCTCGGATCAACTAACATTAAATGTTTGATCCAGTCTCCTGCAAATGAAGCGAGTTAATCATGGAGGACAAGTTGTTCGTACACTTTAGAAACAAATTGCTAGATATGTCGAGGCAGCTACAATTGTACTTGAGACTACAGTACATCGGCTGGAACAAATCTGCTGTTATGTTCTTGTTCCTGCAGGAAACAATCCCTACCCTCGGCTACAGGAGGTACAGGGAGGGGATTCAACATCCTTTAACTATTCTTCAAAACCCCCACCTTCAGCCAAAAGCAGGTATTCAGCTACTAAGTTTTCGTAAACATGACTGGCTTTTACGTTTTTCTCAAACACCACCTCCTTTTCGCCTAGCCCAGCAAAACTCAAATTAATTTTTACACTCATCGTAGGTACTTCCTTTTCACTTGTCTTAGAAAGACATATAAACAATTTTCTTCCAAGGGTTTTTAACCCTGACAACTATACATGTTCTCCAGTCTTTGTAGTTACGATTCGTTTTTTGCAAGGGTCCTGACCACGTTTAAATGTACCAGACCGACCAGACCTTGATGACAATGGCGTCTGATGACCAAATAATCTTTAATGTTCGTCAATAGCAGATAGTGCTAATGGCTGTGCAGGATTTCCAACCGGTCTCTCATCTTCCAGTCGAGTTACTGCAGTCAGAAGACTATCAGCGCATGCTCTGAGTACCTGCTGCGGTTCACCGCTCCCTTGATCTTCTCCTTGGCCAACCTCTCCACCAGCACCCGAATCAGGAGTTTCTGGCTGCCATGTTTCTTGAGGCGCGCAAAAACCTCAGTGGATCCCAGACCTGTTCCTTGAGCTTAGCCCAGAATTCAATTTGCGTTGGGCCATACAATACGGTGATCCATTCATTCTGATGATCCATTCAATAGGGTGATCCATTCGATCTGGTGGGCCATTCAATGTGGTGATCCATTCAATCCAATGATCCGTTCAATACGGTGATCCATTCAATTCTGTGATATCCCATTCAATTGTGAGCCATTCAGTTTGTACGTGACTCATTCATTTCAGTAATATGCCATTCAATTTGGTAGTGCTAATTTTGACATCATCCACCACCATACTTAAGGGGGTGGGATGGGGGGAGAAGCAGAATGTTTTGAACTTCCCGTTTCCGAAATCATTTCAGTTTTCCAATATACATGTATTACACTTACATGGGAAAAAAGTGTTTTCCTATTTCTCCCGGTTCTTACCACCACAGGAATCCCACTCCCTCACCTCTCTTCTCCTGCCTCCCTAGAAGTTCCCACATCCTTTAATACTCCCTGCTACCCCACCCCCCCCCCCCACCCACTCCCAGTGGAGAGGGGGGGGGGGGAGGGGTGCCCTCAGTGATGTCTAAAAAATATAGAGCTTTAATACAAAACTTAGAGGTTACCTATTTGGACTGGTTACTGTAACTGTTTTTTGCACAACAGGAAAAGGGTCTGGAATCTTGAGCTGATCGCCACTCCATGAAACATGAGCGTGACAACTGTACTTGAGAAAGTGCTGAAATCCCAGCGCTGCTGCCACACCAGTCGTCCCGTTTATAACAAGCTTCCCCGCTGCAGCATCTGTAACGTATTCAAAAGTGTCCAGATCTGGATGCGGCCCGAGACTAGAATTCACCGTTATGACAAATTTAGAGGCGTATTTCGGAATCAGTCTTGTGATAAGATCTTTCACCGCCTGTTCTTGCACTGCTTTAGGCGTTTTCGTCTTAATATGCGAGAACTGCTTGAATCTAGAGCTGTCAATTTTCCATCCACTACACACCTGGATCAAAATCGACCCAACAGTGAAGAGAACAGAGCCAAATTTGTTAGCCGACATGTTCTGCGAAACGAACGACGCGACATCGGCACGTGATGTCTCTTCCCTGTCCTTGCAAACGTGACACGCGTGACGGTCTCGCGGTTAGGACTCCCGGGACTACTGGCTTGGCTACTAAGTTTTCCGCGTGGCTACCAAGCTATACATGATGATTTGAGGAAAAACGAAAATGTCGTCTCGTGTTTTGAGGAAGTTACAAGGTGATAAAGACTTGGAAATCTCGCGCGATGATGAGGAGGACGAAGATGAATTAAATCCTACGCCAGTGAAGTCAAAAAAGAAGCAGAAAGCTGCTGTAAATCCTTTCGATTTGGTGAGTACCAATTGCCCACGTACGCACGCCGGACACACGTAACAGTTTAGTTCACTGAAAACATTTGTATCACATCTACTGTGAAGTTATGCTGATATTTCTTGAATGAAAATGTATTTGTTTTTTCTCTTATTCCCCAAAGAAAAGTAAAGCAAGAACATCATCAAAAGAAAAAGCTTTAATATTCAATTGATTTTTTAATTTTTTAAATCACATCATATAATTCCCGGGGCTTGCGGGGGGGGGGGGGGGGGGGGGGGGAGGGGGATGATCCACTCTCAAAGGGGAGGGGATGCTTGTCGTCTAATGTAGGGGTCTAAATTGAGGATTTTAGTCTCACTTGAGGTTTCCAGGAACAGGGGGGTTTCCAATATTTTCTGCCGTCATGCTGGTTTAGGGTCGCAGTGTAGACCAATGTGATCAGCTTAGACTGATTGCCCTCCCCCCCCCCCCCCAAAAAAAAAAAAAATTGGTCTCCTTTAGGGTGTCCCCATCCCTGTCATATGAGAGTTCCCCTAGGATGTTGTGACACAGTACATATTTCTGTTTAACAACATTGTAGACTCTGAGCTCAAGGTTTCTATTTATAATAAACAATAGTGTTTTTGTCCAGGAACTATCAGCTGATAGTTGCCCCGTGGAAATTTGATCTTCTTAAAACAAATATTAGCCCAAGAAGCGAAGCTTTGAGGACAAATATGCTAGTTTTAAGAACATAAAATTTCCAAGGGGCAACTATCAGCCGATAGTTCCGAGACAAAAACATGCTCTATCGTCTTCTTTGTTCATCAGTAAATTTTCTTCAGCACACCTTTTCAAAAAAGAGTATCTTGAATTATTTTGAACTTTTTTGGGTGAAAAAATTGAAAGCCAAAATGAAACAAACCAAACCAAACCAGTAGTCATCACTGGGTTGTATTTAATGCACTTGTCATTGGCTTTCCCAATGCAAGGGGGGTTGGAGGGTGGGGGGGGGGGGAAGGGCTCCAGGCTGATGTGGGGACGTCTTCTTTTATTGTGTACCATAAAGACTTGTGTTTAAGTCGCACCTTTTTGCTTTAAAGGTGATGTTACACGGGACAACTTGCAACAGCGATTTTTTGCGCAACAATGTTGCACGAAAAATCGTTCACCGTGTAACATGGTACCAGGGATGATTTTTTGCGCAACATTTTACTCGGCAACATGTTGCGAGTTTTTGAAACCAAGTCAAAAACTCGCAACGCAAGATGACGAATATTAAGAAAGTTGGCTCGTGTAACAGGGCCGCCGTCGATTTTTTGCGCAACGCCTTCCCAGAATTCTTGCTGCTTCCAATCTCGTGCGAAATTTAACGAGCCCAGGGAAGTCCCAAGGGACTTGTCTTGTAAACAACCAAAATGGTGTCTGCTGTTGATTTTGCCGACGAAGAGATGCAGATTTTAGAAGCCCCCGAGAGTAATGTGACATTAAACGATGCTGAGAGGATGGAGCTAATTGCAGTAATAGCTCTCTCTCTCTACCTTTCTCTCCTCTTCATCACAGTCTACACCATCAACTAAAAGAAGCAAATTAACAAAGTTTTGACGCTGCCACCGACTATGTCCATCGGCCGCCATCTTTGTTTACATGGCCTGGACACGCGTTGCTTGGATACGCAAAATGTTGCAAGCCGGGTTGCATGAAAAATCGTCTCGTGTAACTTGCATGTTGCCAAGTTCATTTTGTACGATGTTGCGCGAAAAGTTGACTCGTGTAACATAGCACGAAAAGTTGACGTGGTGTTGCGCGAATAATCATTGTTGCAAGTTGTCCCGTGTAACATCACCTTAAAGGGGTGTAAACCCTGATCTTGTTCACCATGTAGTTACTTCAAGAAGTTTATTTGCACTTCATTTAAGGAGAATCTCCATTCCTCTCCAGGATGTTTGAGAAAATACCACACTATTTGGGAGAACTAAACAGCGCAAATGACCGGCCGTTTCGTTGCTCTTCACTACTTATATGGCATGTTCATCTGTGGGATTGTAAAACTCTCATTTAGCAACAAGGCTTTCTCTGATTGATGGCTTCCAGACATCTTCATAAACATTGTATTCATACACAGCGGACATGAAATCAAACTTCCATGTTGTTTACCACACGTGACTGGTGTCTAGAGTTCTCTAAGCAATCATTTCACATCCTTTGTATATTTGCCGTGCTCATAATATTTCAGTTCAAATTTTATTGTTTTTCTGTAATGGGCTTAAGAAATAAAGACCACATTTTGTCAAAAGAGCATCTCTATTGAAAGATATCAGAAATATAATTTAAGAGAATCGTGTAAAAGGTATTTTTAGAGTTGATTTGTACAGCAAATGCACAGCATTAGATTTGGCCAAGCTTATCATGAACAACAGCCAACTTCTTTGAGGAGCACTTTTTTAAAGTTTTTTATTATTATTTTTCAAAATCAAGCTTGAAAGTTGGGGGTGCAGCTTATCTACGAGTGCAGCTTATACAGTTTTTACAGCACTTTTAAGTTCTTGTATTTCCTTGATATAACCAAGTAGGTTATGACAAAATCCTTTATTTAATTCTATTTTTAGTTAAATGTAGATGATGAACAATCCGATGAAGATTCTCAAGATGATCAAGAAGAAGAAACTCCAACAGAGATTGCAGAACAAAATGTAAAAGAAGAGAAACCAAGTTCTACAGAGCCTGCTGAAAAGCAAACATCTAAAAAGAAAAGGAAGAAAAAGAAGAAGAAGGGAAAAGAAGGAACAGAAAATGGGAAACCGACCAATGTGAGTATAGACAGACATAGGCACGCTAAGCGTGCAGGAGTTATTTTTTCAATTGATTGGGTGGCTTGGGGTAGAACTGGGTGTTAGTCCTGTTGGGATGGTTTATTTCATGGGTTGAGCTATTTGTGCATGGTTCATGTGCACGGTCCATCGCGCCGACTAAGAGCTACTTTTGGAAACATAGGCACGCTAAGCGTGCAGGAGTTATTTTTTCAATTGATTGGGTGGCTTAGGGTAGAACTGGGTGTCAGTCCTGTTAGAATGGTTTATTTCATGGGTTGAGCTATTTGTGCATGGTTCATGTGCACGGTCCATCGCGCCGACTAAGAGCAACTTTTGGAAAAATAACTCAAAAACAGTTTAAAAAGAAATTGTGCAAATGTTCTAAAATTAGGCTGCTTTCCCTTATAAATATGACTATGGTGTGCAACCGATCGATCGAACTATTCTGTTGAAGACAAAAAATACGTCAGTAATTTCTTCAAACGTAAACAGAAAAAAATATCTGGTAGTCACTTTTAAGGTTACCTTGATGTTTAACTATCCATCCCCTTTCATTCCAAGCCGAAAGAAAACCGTTAAGCACATCAAAACATGGATTGAAAACTGTTGACAACATTTACCGTAAACATGATCACAAAATCGCAAACACGCTCACTAAGAAAGCCAAATTGACCCAGAAATTGCAAACGAATAGCCAGATGGAACAAGAACAAAGTATTCTCGGTTTCTGAAATGGCTCCATTATTTTCATCATCAATATAAAACAGAAACCTTTCTGCAAGCAAGGACGAATTTCTTTCGACGAACGTGAGAAACAAACAACTCTAGTCACCAGTGCATTTCGGCCAAACCACGTGACGATTTTACTTGGACTGGTACAATATTAATTTCGCAACCAGAAGCAGAAACGTGCCCTAACTTGTAAGCGTAACATTATCAGTACCGATATTCCCACGGCCGTGCTAAAAATAGCTGTCGATGAAGTTGTGTTACACGCTTGACTGCACACCCAAAAAGCTAGTTTTCTTTTCAGCCGTTGTTTTTTGCGTGACGAGCCCAAACAACGGCTGTAAAGGAGACTACCAAAAAGCTGGCTGTCTTTTTTTTTCTTTTGCCTATGAGTAAACGTAACTGCAACCGCTTTGCATTGGGAATATTAAATACACTAAAAAGGTATTGCGTCAGCCATGGAATGCGCTGACGTTGCAGCTTTCACTTTCGGTACGTGACAAACAAGAAATATGTTTACTTTGCATGTTTATTTCGCCAGAAGCGACGGTCGTAAATTTGTTTGCAATTTTGCAACTATTTGTCGGTTTAGCCAGTTGAAGTGAATCTTTTGGCTGTTTCATCGAGGCGAGTTCAGAGATCTGAAGAAAATAAATTTGGCCGACGTAAACACTTGCAAGCATAACGTCATTGGTACGGAAATAACCGCATTGCACCGCCGTACTACTAAAGATAGCCATCAATGCGAAGCTTGAAATGCGAGACTCGCACAACGACTACTATACCTTCCTACGGCCCTCACTCGCGGCACAAATGATGATTTTCTCTTGCTGTGCCATCCGACCACGTTGTCAAAACACCTAATTTAATATTTGCCAAGCAGACAAAACGTGCCCTTGTAACATCATCACGTCATGAGCTTTTCAAACGATAGTACAATAAATAACTCATGACCGCCCATGTGAAGTCCTACTATTCCTAAGCAGGAAACGTCAAACCTTCTCCGGCCACATTCCAACCTCACTAAAATACCTATTATTTGGCAACTCCGGCTCGAACCCAAATAAACGCACATGTTAACCGAGAGAAAACAGTTTAAACACACCGCGCGTTTGGAATCTCAAATCTTTAACACTCGCCCTTACAAACAACAGTGTCAGTTTGTTCTCATTTGGGGACCAAAACAAAACGTTCAGCAAACACACAACACTCACGTTAAAAATGGAAGTGACAACATTTATTCTCAATATACATATTTATTCTACTCAAAAACATCAAACATTTTAATATAAAGTGGTCAACAAATACTATACCCATATTGTGTCGTCAACTGAACCAGTTGATTCCGTAAACCAAGAGAATCACCTTCACCACGATGAAATTTCCAAACACTTTTCGCTTTCAGAACCCACACACAATGTTCTCACGCAAAGCTACATAAAAATCAAGACTTGGAATAGAGACTTCAGACCAACACGGCCCAATAAGGTAGAATCTATAGCAAAACAAAAATGGCCGTACCTTGAACCGAAAACAAATATTCATAACAACGATCCATATATACAAGCCGCAATTTGATTGGTCCTTGATAGAATCCCAAATCTGATTGGTGTGAAATACATACATGAATGATCCACTCAACCATCCACTTAATAGCCAAACACGTCTTCATGCCGACTAAGAGTTATTTTTTTAAAAAAATAACTCAAAAATAACTCAAAAACAATTTAAAAGGAAATTGTGCAAATGTTCTAAAATTAGGCTGCTTTCCCTTGTAAATATGACTGTGGTGTGCAACCGATCGATCGAACCATACTGTTGAAGACAAAAAATATGTCAGTAATTTCTTCAAACGTAAACAGAAAAAATATCTGGTAGTCACTTTTAAGGTTACCTTGATGTTTAACTATCCATCCCCTTTCATTCCAAGCCGAAAAAAAACCGCTAAGTACATCAAAACATGGATTGAAAACTGTTGACAACATTTACCGTAAACATGATCACAAAATCGCAAACACGCTCACTAAGAAAGCCAAATTGACCCAGAAATTGCAAACGAATAGCCAGATGGAACAAGAACAAAGTATTCTCGGGTTTCTGAAATGGCTCCATTATTTTCATCATCAATATAAAACAGAAACCTTTCTGCAAGCAAGGACGACTTTCTTTCGACGAACGCGAGCAACAAACAACGCTAGTCACCAGTGCATTTCGGCCAAACCATGTGACGATTTTACTTGGACTGGTACAATATGTAATTTCGCAACCAGAAGCAGAAACGTGCCCTAACTTGTAAGCGTAACATGATCAGTACCGATATTCCCACGGCCGTGCTAAAAATTGCTGTCGATGAAGTTGTGTGACACGCTTGACTGCACACCCAAAAAGCTAGTTTTCTTTTCAGCCGTTGTTTTTTGCATGACGAGCCCAAACAACGGCTGTAAAGGAGACTACCAAAAAGCTGGCTGTCTTTTTTTTTCTTTTGCCTATGAGTAAACGTACATGTAACTGCAACCGCTTTGCGTTGGGAATATTAAATACACTAAAAAGGTATTGCGTCAGCCATGGAATGCGCTGACGTTGCAGCTTTCTCTTTCGGTACGTGACAATTTATGTTTACTTTGCATGTTTATTTCGCCAGAAGCGACGGTCGTTAATTTGTTTGCAATTTTGCGACTATTTCTTGTCGGTTTAGCCAGTTGAAGTGAATATTTTGGCTGTTTTATCGAGGCGAGTTCAGAGATCTGAAGAAAATAAATTTGGCCGACGTAAACACTTGCAAGCATTACGTCATTGGTACGGAAATAACCGCATTGCACGGCCGTACTACTAAAGATAGCCATCAACAATCGGATGCGAAGCTTGAAATGCGAGACTCGCACAACGACTACTATACCTTCCTGCGGCCCTCATTCGCGGCACAAATGATGATTTTCTCTTTCCGTGCCATCCAACTACGTTGTCAAAACACCTGAGGGGAAATTTAATATTTGCCGAGCAGACAAAACGTGCCCTTGTAACATCGTCACGTTATGAGCTTTTCAAACGATCGTACAATAAATAACTCATGACCGCCCATGTGAAGTCCTACTATTCCTAAGCAGGAAACGTCGAACCTTCTCCGACCACATTCCAACCTCACGAAAATACCTATTATTTGGCAACTCTTGAACCCAAATAAACCCACATGCCTCAACCTATTACAAATACGTTATTCTTTGGGGGAAAACCTTGAGAGGTTTATGGTCGCTCGTGTTATTACTTAGCCAAAGCTCCTACTAATGCTATACTTTTAACCGAGAGAAAACAGTTTAAACACCGCGCGGTTAGAATCTCAAAGATTTCTCGTTTAATTTCTTTAACACTCGCCCTTACAAACAACCCACAGTGCGTCAGTTTGTTCTCATTTGGGGACCAAAACAAAACGTTGAGCAAACACACAACACTGACATAAAAAATGGAAGTCACAACATTTAATTTATTCTCAATACACATATTTATTCTACTCAAAAACATCATAAATTGTAAATGAAGTGGTCAACAAATACTATACCCATATTCTGTCGTCAACTGAACTAGTTAATTCCGTAAACCAAGAGAATCACCTTCACCACCATGAAATTTCCAAACACTTTTCAGTTTCAGAACCCACACACAATGTTCTCACCCAAAGCTACATAAAAATCAAGAACTGGAATAGAGACTTCAGGCCGATACAGCCTAATATGGTCGAATCTGTAGCAAAACAAAGATGGCCGTACCTTGAATCCAAAACAAATATTCATGAAACGATCCATATATACAAGCCGCAATTTGATTGGTCCTTGATAGAATCCCAAATCTGATTGGTGTGAAATACATACATGAATGATCCACCCAACCAACATGCAACATCCAACATCCACCCACTTGATAGCCAAATACGTCTTCACGCTGACTAAAAGTTATTTTTTTGAAAAAAATAACTCAAAAATTGACTGTGAACAGTCTCTCTCAAAAATGTGTGGGATAAACATGAAAATTGCAAGTGCGACAGCAAAGCTTGAATATTGTCGTCGCAGTTTTTGTGTTGGTCCCACAGATTTTGGAGCAAAAAATGTGAGAAATATGTGGAAATGAAATAGTTTTAATTCAGTTGTGCTGTTTGTGTAGCCTGATTGAAGCACGAAAGTGGGTTTACAAGAAGTATAAACTTGAGTGAAAGGTAGGGTTTGTACTTGACAACCCAACGTGAAGAGATTACATGATGAGATTCTTAAATGATCATAACTTAAGAAGGAAAATGCTGTACATCAATGCTGGATGACGTGCTGTTCAGTCATCCAGGACAAATAGATTTTCTTCTATTAAGAAACAGTATTAACCTTTGCCATGGTCAATGTAAATGAATGAAGTAGATTGTTGTTACAAAACATATGTCAAGTGATGATATTGTGATTTTTTTTTCTGACCATAGCAAAAGGACAGTGTTGATGGTGTCATTAAAGAAGTGAACAATATGCCAAGAACTGATGTTAAAATATCTGGTGAGAAATCGTAAATGATGCATTGCTATAGACTCTTAGGCCACAGTGTGGAAACTAATTGGTTATGGTACTAGATTTTAAATTTTCCCTGAACATTCCGGGTTTAAGTCTTACATGTTCACTTTAATCGGTTGCTAATAATGGAAGTTGTTAGCTGTATTCGAGCTTAAGGAGGCCTGATGTAGCCTTTAAGACTCGGTGGAGGCCTGAAAAAGTTTTAATAAACTACAGTGTGTATGCCCCTAAAATTAGGTCCAGTGGCAACCCTGGGAGAGAGCACCTCAAGAGTTTTGGATACAAAAGCTTTACTTGGTGTGGAACACAGGTAAGGACAGTAGAATATTGTTTCCTGCTCTAATTCTTGATATGCCATGATATTCAACTCACTTAACAAATAGCCCAATTTTGATAGATTAGAATTCAGCCTAAAACAATAGACCTCAGTACAAGCTTCAGGGTATAAACTATAGAGTTTGTGGGGTTTATTCCCTGGAGCCTCGTAGTGATGTCTATTGTTTTAAACTGAATATTAAAATATCGAAATTGGGCTATTATAACTACAATATTTTCAGGGATGTGTTGCACGGTAATTAAATTTGTCATGGTCAAAATTTTAAAAACCACTAATTGCTAATTAATTCCATTATTTTGTCACATTCTCATTATCAAAATCTGAAACAAAGAATATTAAAATCAAGCTGATTTATTAATTTAAACCACAACATCTACAAGTACAATAATAAAATTATCCATAATGCAGTGTGGATGATGTAACGTAATGTTATATCATTTTTTTCTTCAACCAGAAACCTAAATGCAGAAAATGAAATGAAGAAGAGATTTGGTTCCCATATTGTAAGAGCTGAACAAAGGTGAGTTAGCTATCAATAAAATGACCATACATGGATTACGTGTTATTTAGAAGGTTAACTTTAGTTACTGCGAAACTTGATGCTACAACCATACTTGATTAATTTACAATTGAATAATACACTGTCATGAAAACAAGTGCTGGATTTTAACAAATCTTTATAAAGCACTTGTAATGTCTCCAATGTTCATTATCCCATCAAATAATGGAGTGCCATTCTTGGTTTGATCTGTTGCGTAGCAGCTTTGAGATGATCTGTAGGCTCAGGTTGATCTTGGAGACCACAATTCACTATTAACTGGTACTTGTTCCCTAACTGTATAAGATAATGTAAAATTCCATAAATAAGTCAACAAATAAGAAATACCTGTTTTCTAGTTTACCTTTGATTTTTGTGGAATGTTATTGACTCTTGATCTCTTGTTGCAGACAGAGAAGAGCACATCAGCGGGTATATCATCGCTCAACAAGGTAAATGCATTTATTATTCAACTCTGCTTTGCAAAGTATAAATAACATGCAAAACAAGTACAAATGTCTAATACTGTAATAGTTGTACTCCACAAGTCTGGTTTAGCATGTTTCAGGTTGTCCTCTTTTAATTTCCTCTTGACTGCATGAAAGAATCAAATATTTCTTCCATGTTGCATGATGATTGAAGCAACTTTTATTACTTTCTCGGCAAAGATTTTAATGATTTTTAATGATTCAATTATATATTCATACTTGGTTAAATTCTTTGAATTCTGTTTCATACTCATTGTTTTCATACTAATAGGTTGGTTACAGTCAAATCAACATGGCCACACATGGGGGCAACTGGTTAGTGACATGAGTACACGATCCCTAGACAACATGCTATTCATGCTATTTATTATCAATAGTACTTTTTTCCTTTTAACATATAGTTTTTTTTATTTTGTTCTCCACAGGAATAAGCATGAAGCTTTTAGATACAAAACGTGGGTAAGTTGAAACATTTTGACCCATCTCTTGCAACTAACTTGCCTGTAAGTACTATTATTATCACTACTGCAGTAAGTTTCACTAGTGTAGTAGCCCTCATACAGTGTGTCAGGTTGTTACTCTGCTGGTCCTCTAGTGTAGCAGTTTCTATTGTTTTTGGAGGCTAGCTGCATTGTCCCTGCTGTTGTCTATTGTTCTCTTGAAGTGTAGGGAGACATTCATATAAGAACGAGGGTCCAAAATAAAATCTCAGCTTTTAGCTTGAATTTGTAGGCTTTTTTGTCAAGGCTCTTTTTCCCCAACTGTCACTTTCCGGATTTTAATGTGTGATGTGTGTACTGCTACACACACATTGTTCTCATAGAGGAGATCTAGGATACAAGTCACTGCTACAATAATTAATGGGCATCTGCCAAGAACCAGTTGCCTATCACATAACCAAAATCTTCCTGAATTGAAATAATTTTCACGTTCTTCCTTGACGAACCGTGAAATTATAAACTGATTTTCATAAGATTTTGCACATATCACATGCTTTGAACTGCTAAAATGATGTTAGCATCGATGTGTTTTTGGCTGATTGGTTCTGTTTTTGAAGGTTTTTTTCTGTTATTACCTGGTTTTAGGTACAGCTACTTCGCCTTTGAACACTCTCCTTCTTACCAAGAAGTCCAGTTTCTATTTCTTGATGCAGTGGAATCATTAAACCCCAACAACATTTCTGTAAGTGAACTCTTCTGTTGTTGCTCTACCACAACAATATCACCTGAAGTGAAAGCAGCCATGTTCTATATACGTATATTGAATAGTGTCAGGAAAAAATATGTGCCTCACAGTTGGGAGGGTCAGGAGAATTTAAAAATGGCCTTCCTCCATTTTCACCAGCCTTCCCCCACCCCCTCCCTTTCTGAATCATGACTGATCCCTAATTTGAGCAAGGGCACAAAGGAGCGGATTCTAAGCAAAGATTTTGATTCTTCTTGAGTTTTAGTCTCTTTTATGTGGTTTTGTCGTACATCAAGAAAAGAAGAAATGTTTGATAGTTGGATTCATTTGGTTGTTGTTTTGTTGCAGGCCATTTTAAACACTCACCCATACCATGTAGACTCTCTACTGCAGCTCAGTGAAATCTGTAAGATGGGAGAAGATTACCAGATGGCTGCTGAGCTCATAGGTCAGTGTCAAGATGTATTTTTTTTGTCCAATAAACCCCCACCATGGCCACTTTTTGTGAGCAATTAAAATTTTCTGTTTCTAGAAAGTTTAACTGATTAGAAATTTCAGTATCAAGTACAAAGGAATTGTAGCTTGAACAGAACAGAATTTGCATGCCCATTTTTCCAAATTTGCCCAATAACTACAATGTACAGATAACGTGGAAACAATCTTAAATCTTTCATTTTTTAACATTACTGCATTCACTCACAGTAACTGCAGTTTTGAACAGAAACCATATTTTTTTAATTGTTTTTCAGAAAGAGCTCTCTACTGTCTTGAACGGAGTTTCCATACATTGTTCAGCCTTACACAAGGCTATTCAAGGCTTGACTACAGGAGGGCAGAAAACAGGTAACTTGACAAATTATTAATGATGCCTATGATACTGGACTATAATTTATATAACAAAATTAATAATGAACAAAAGTTCAAAGTACTTACTGCGTGGCGCTTGGATGACTCATAGTAAAAAAATTAAAAAATGTATAAAGGTATAAAAGTGCCAAAAAACGTTATCTTAAGACCAAATTTGTCGGTCTTAGCCCTTCATCAGTGGTAAATAGCGTTGTTATTTTTCATCCTGATTTCTTACACCCTCCATTTTTTCGAACCTTCCAATAACTTGAGCCAACAGTTGTTTACCTCCCCTTGGTTGAACAGTGTAATCTGATCTGCATTTTCTCAAACTATAATTTTTCAAACCAATTTCTGTTTACCTTGGTTTGAAAAAATCAGGATTTCACTGTATTTGTGTAGGGAATGACATAGATGTACCATTCTAGTGATGTTCCCATTTTATTTTCATGAAGCTTCCTGATGTCGTCATAGGGTAAACATTTCTCAGGCAATAAAGTTAATATTCTCTCGTTGCAGGTCATTCTTTATTGCTGTATTTCGTCAAATCATCTTTGTGGGACAAAAAGGTAATTCATATATTACAGAAATGGTTTGTTTTGCTTAGCATTTTCATTTGTGCATGCGTACATAGGCTCACCACATGGAATGTATGTCAAACAGACAGCACAGCTCTGGCATATTTGTTTCTTATATGCTCAAGTTCACTGTGGTGAAAGGCAAGATATCCAACAGAATCTGCATTTGTTTCATAATTTAAGGAAGAGGCTGACCATTCAAATTTTGTTGCTTATGAATTACAATGATCAACTTTTAGGTTGCTACAGAACGTCGTTGGAATTGTGCAAGCTCCTGCTAAAGTAAGAGAATCGCTAAGCTTTGTGAAATTTTTGTGCTGTGTTTGATAACAAAGTATGCCAGGGATGGCACACTTTGAAAAACGTTTTAATTATCAATTCTTTTGCAATTTCACATAACCTACCTCAGTTGTGACTCAGATCTACTGCAGAATATCTCCAGGTAGTGGTCAGAATGGGAATTGAAAGCAGGACGTGTGGGTTTCAAGTCCAGCTCCCTAACCACTCAGCCATGCTGCCTCCTTAGCTCAGTGGATTAAAGTGAGAGGAACAGTGCTGGGTTAATGCTTTTTCACACTCTTGTTTTCAGTTTGGATCCAGATGAAGATCCCCTTGGTGTTCTACTTATGATTGATTTCTATGCATTACAGTCTGAACAGTTCACTTTCCTCATAAGATTATTTGAAGAGTGGGAGGTAATTAATGCGTATTAAAACTCTTGAAAGACAGTTTTTGCCTACACTCTTTACAGGCCTCTATTCTCTCATATTATTTTTTATGATCATTGAACGCAGGAAAAGAATCGCAAGACAACTGGATGCCTGGGCTAAACAGGGAGCAATCCCCCATCCCCTCCTTGTTTTGCTTGCATTTGTTTGTTTTTTACATTGAAACAGAGAGAGGCTGTGAATAGTGTGGATTTTACCATGTTGTGTTTTCAAACGCATGTTAAAAATGCATATCTAATGTTAAAAATAATTTTATTTTACTCACTCTCTTAGGGGCCTAAAAATGTATATATTACATCTTTACTCCTGTAACGGCGAGTAAGAAAATTAAAATGTTTGAGTGAATTCAAGCAATAGCTAACAGATGAACTGTCAAATTTGACACATCAAACAGCAGGTTTTTTTTTTGGAAAATTAAGCTGTGTCTAGCCATTCAATTGTGTATGTAGCCATATATTGTTAGTGGTGAATTTTTATTTTTAATGAGTTTATGCTAATACTGAAAGTTTAAATGTAGCTGAATTGCAAGGTCTTCTGCTTTTTTTGGTTTCCTCTGACTATTTTCAACTCTTTTATTAGTCCCACAGGAACTTGTCTCAGCTTCCAAATTTTGCTTTCTCTGTGGCTCTTGCATACTTCCAATCCACCAGACAAAATGGGCAAACAACAAGAGCTGATGAATTAGTAAGTTGCTTTGTTTCAAACTTGCCCTCTGTAATACATGCCCATGCTGGCCTGTTCCTTTGATGTTCACATGAGAACAGTTTGAACAAACTTGCTTTTGGATTGCCAAATGTACATTGACCAAAAGCATTTATAAAATTGCCTTTCAATAAACAACGCAACAGGTAATCCCAAGTTTGCATTCCATACATCACCCGATCTCTCAGGTAGCTATTTCTTTCAGGGAGATGCTAAGATATGACAACTACCGATGGTATAATTATAGCATAAATTAATGTCCTTTGAACAGTGAAACAATCTGCTGCTATCTGTAATCTGTGTTATATTTCTTAAAGCAACAGCTATCACAAGATAAATCATGTGTAAAATCACAAGCATCCTGCTCTGTAGAACTATTCATTTATTTTGTTAAACACAAAAGTAGTGGGAGGCACAGTGGCCTAACAGATCAAGCCCTGGTTGGGGTTGCTGTGTTGTGTTTCCTGGCTGGGGTTGCTGTGTTGTGTTATTGGGCAAGACACTTCACTCTCACAGTGTGCCTTTCTCCACCAAGGTGTATGGGTACCAGCTAATTTAATTGGGTGGGGCTGCAATGTACTGGCATCCCATCCAGGGGGGCTGGAAATACTCCTAGTCGCTTAATGATACGGAAACCTGGCTAAGCATTTTTGTGCATTCTCAATTCCTTGTTCTGTTATTTTCTTTTAGCTTCAGATGGCATTGATTATGTTTCCAATGGTAGGTGCGAGATATTTTCTCATTTGAATCAGATGTTAAGAAAAAGTCATGTTGACTGAAAAGCATTTGCTGCAAGAATGAAAACGATATGCCTGGGTTTCCTGTGTCATGATGCCATGTGACTGGCAGCTTTGACACTTAATAAACCAGCAGCTGTTGGTGTTCCTGTGCTGTTGAGTGTTTTTTATGCAGTTACCTGACAATGACATCTTTTTAGGTTTTATCTCCTCTCATGGAAAAGTGTAATGTTTCTTTGGACGCCACTCTTGTCAAGCACCCATTCTTTTGTCCTGCACCAGGAAACAGGTAAATGTAAAAACTCCACGCAGTTTTTAACCTACTTTTAAACTTCCCTGGGGGAACAGCAACTGTCCAAACATTTGAGAGAAGATGGAAATAGACCCATGCTGGTGCTCAGATTCATCATCTTTTAGGAAAGGTTTGCACCCAGGGGGGAGGGGGGGGGGAGGAATCCCATATAAGAGAAATGGGCAGACTCATCCTCTTGTTTAGGGGTGTGAATTAAGGATTTTCTCACTGGTATCCTCATCCCTTTCGTACAAGATTTTTCGTCCCCCTAGGGGGGGGAGATTGCACAAGACACCACCCATCAGATTAACCCTAACCTTTTACTCCCAGAGGTAATAATTGAGATGAGTCTCAAACAGCACCAGGTGAAAGATAGGTCCTATTTCCTAGTTGGTGAAAAGGAAACAAGCCATCCACACTTAGAAGCCACGCACTCAATCCTCTCCGTGCACTTAGGCACATAAGACCATCAGTAGTTAAGAAAAATTACAAAATGTAATCCTACGAAAATCGTTTTCATCCATCAGCCTAAGGCAATTATTTTATGAACTCTTGGTTTATAATACTATTATTTATCAAATGTTCTGTTTGCCATTGTCTTCAGTGAACCCATTGCTTTGAAGCAGCTTGAAGCGCTGTACATAGGCAGAACATACCATGCCTGGAAACAACCTGCGGTAAGAACAACAGCATCAGTTCTCTTACTTTATCAGACTACAATATGGGAAGGGGGGGGGGGGGGGGGGTGGGTGGGGTGTTTGGGACTGTTGCCATGTCTAAGATACAATCATTTCGTTGGTCCCTAATTTGGTAACTTCTTCATGTAAATACATCATACAGTCTCCAGTCCTTAATCTTCATGTTTATTATACGGTATGTAGCATAAATGAACGCTTTACCTATATCCAGACGACTATACGAAGTTTGAGAGATTATATGGTTAGTTTAACAATTATTCCACGAGCGTGCGTTGGATATGAGATGGTAGATAGCCAACGAGGCACGTAGCTACAGAAGTTAGCGTTAAGAGCTTTCACTTAACATAAATTATAGTTGCTGTGATGCAACAAACTTGTGTTAGCTGTTGAACTTGCATGTTTCGTTGCAGGTGATCGACTGGCTTGTGTTGAATACAAGAAAAGTTATAGAAAGAGTTGAGGCACGTGATCCTTTAGTTGAAGAGTGTAAATACAAGTGAGTTACATCTTATAAATTCACCCTGCCTAGCATACTAGTGTGTCAAAAGTAATTATAGTTTGTTTGTTTGAATTTGCGTTTGATGAACTGATCTCATTAGTCGAAAAAGCTTGTGCAACATGCTGTAGCCATAGCGCCTGTCGCTATTTACATAGTTTCCCGTGCTTGACGCATGATTTTGCTTTGAGTTCTGATTAATTACGTTATTATTTTTTTTTTTTGTAATTCACTAGAAATAATAATTTGTATTTTGGTTCTGCAGCAGACATTGTAAAAAATACTCTAACAGTAGCCATCTCTCTTTCAACACTAGTTTTTGAACCTTAATTGCCCCCCAGGGTTTTGGCCCAGAGGCCAAAACCCGAGGAGGCATCATTGTAGTCCGCGCGTATATACAGTATATATATATAGTATATACCAGACAAAATCTCGATTTGCCCAAAGTGGGCCCGCAAGTAGTATCGGTAGGTGTGATAAAATGCCCGCAAGTAGTATCGGTAGGTGTGATAAAATTTCCTGTACGGTGATTGGTCAATGATGACGCAAGATAAACGATGATTGGGTGATAATGACAACAAGTCAACAAACGACGCTTGCAAACGTTGATTGCAGTTGGGTTGCTGCAGTTTCCTTCGAGCTTTCTTGATTGCACAAGGTCTAGAAGCCGAAACTTACGCAATTGATATGATCAAAACCAAGAATAGTACGTATTGGTCTAGAAATTTCTCTTGTTAGCGCGTTGCGAGCAGCTCTCGTTCGCTCGCAGGATTCACAGACTCAAATCCAAAATCGAGATTTGTCAGACACAAATCACACTTTACACGAGGGGTTTGAAAGACTCAGGCCACAACCAAGATATAAAGTTACCAGCTGCGATAAGTTCAAAAAGAGTTAAAGAAGGAAAGTTTTTAAAAGATACCGCGCGGGCATTGAAACTCGCAGAGAAGTGAGAAAGTTTTCACTTGAGAAACATGTATAACTAGTCAGCTTTCGATCCAGTGCTTTCGACTCTTAGCTGGAACATCATAACATTAAAAAAAACTCAAGTGGTAGAAATAAAAGATAAAAGACTCGATCAGTCTTTAGGCATTTAAGTAAAATTTGTAACTGAGACTTGTCAAGAAGGAAAGAGAATTCAAAAGAGTTCTTGAGATAATCAAAACTCACGGCACGCGTTTACATCGACAGAGGTGAGAAATCTTTTGGCATCCGTTTCGAGCTCAGCTGTCAAGTTGGTCATTGTTGCTTGAGCTCCCAGCCCTAATATATTGAAACAAAAAATCTGAAAACAGCTGGTATCAATTGGTAGTTTTAAAGCGTTTGGCTATTACCAAAGTTTATCCTCGCTGAGATCACTCATTACAGCAAAAAAAAAAATGCAAAATGATCTCAGGAATTTGGGGACGCATTCGTGTAATTAAATTTACGTGTCTGATTATTACATGTAATTCTTCAGAATTTTTGCATAATTTGGCTTTGTTTTAATTAGCTACTTGACCTCAACAATTCATAGTGAAAGTTTGTTTTAAATGGCACGTCCTTGTGCCATGATCTTGAAAAAGAGAAGGCCAGAAACAAGTGATACTTTGTGAGCAGAACACGAGAAAAAATAGTGCTTTCTTCTGAATTATCGCAAGACTGTTCCAAACAGAAAACAGATTTTCAATCAATTAAGAAAATAGAATAGCCAAAATATCAAGCGAAATAATTGACTGTAGTAACGGATACGCTGAGAAAAAAGGATAACATCGGGGGCAGCTGTAGTGTTAACTATCTCTAGTTTAAATAAATCGGTTGTCTTTCATTCCTTTATTGAGCTGAGATCTCACTGTTTTTGTTTTGTTTTGCTCTTTTCAGGCGACAAGTGCGTTACAGAGGAACACCACGAAATGTTTACAGACACGTGGTCATGTCAGGTGCTGTGTGCTTTTCACGTTAAGCAAAACCCCTTATATGTGTAAATACCTATGACATTTTTTGTTAAGCCCCCTGGGGCTTAAAATTCCAGCTTTTCTTCATACAGCACTTCCGCTACCTCTTACAGGTGAAAATGAGTTCGAGTCACACTTACAAAGCAACATTCTCGGCACAAATTAGAGTCAAAGTAACGTTGAATTTTTTGTTTTAGATATTAAAGATGCCACTGCTTCGCTTCCTATGGTAAGGTTTCGTGTGTTCTGTGTATTTTGTTTTGTTTTCTTAGCATTTTTCTTTCTTTATTGCCAAGCAACAATGTCTGCTAATCAAACAACATGCTTCAAATTTTACCAGTAGTTTTGGGGATTCAGTGAAATATCATTTGGAAAAATGACAGGTGCTGATCATTAAGCTCACGTCGTAATTAAAGGAAAGAAAAAACCACTTTATGTCGTGCAAGGATGGCAAAACTGTTTACTTCCTAACCTTGCCAATCAGCAGGTTAATGCGTAGAATTCTAATTTTTAGATTGTAGTGCTTTTTGAGAATTTTTTTGAGAGATTTGTTGCATCAGTATAGACATAAAGATCAATTAGATCTTGACCGCTATAGAGATGTTATTTTTGCTGTGTACCTGAGTGTATTAAAACTAACGCTTACATGTAAGCTAAGCTAACTGACCACGTTAAATAAGGCATTGATTGATTGATTGATTGATTGATTTTAGAATGAAATGACCTTGCTATCCGACAATTAGATTATGATTTGACGTACCATAGATCGTTTTCACGTGACGTCACGGCGGCCATGTTGGTGGACCAGAACAGTAGACTTTCAATCCATTGGGAACTAAATTCTATTTTTATGCAAATTCTGCGAAAACATTTTGTATTGTTTGGTCCACCAATATGGCCGCCTTGTCACGTGAGTGAAACCATCTATTGTTATTTTTGACAGAATAAAGCCTGGTTCACACTAGCAACATTACGACATGGAGATAACGACATAAAGAAAAGTTCAGTTCTTTCATTATGTCGTTATGGTCATATCATTATGTTCCTACTATGTCGTTATGTTATGTTGTTCACACTGGTGACATAAAACATCAACATGAGGTGTTTTGTGCATTTGCGTGACCTTGCCGTTATGTCGTTATGTCGCTAGTGTGAACCAGGCTTTAGTGAGAATATCACGGGTTCAAATGTCGTTGAAGTCCTGAATTTTTTTCAGATTTCTTTTGCCCAATTGGTGGAGTGGCCAGTCATTGCTTGTTTATTGTTATTTTTGTGTAGGACTTGGTGAATGTTCCTCTTTTGTCGTACGATCCTCTGCCACCTCAAGATTCACTGACAGGATACACGCGACCACCAAGGTAACTCGTTACATTCAAGAGTTTTAAAAAAACGTAGAGCTTAATGCAATCGACAAGTTAATTGGTTAGGATTGGGACTAAACATTTTGCCAGAACCAAAACACAACGAATTTTGTAAAGCGGACTGGTTTGACAAGTACATCACAACATCTGCCTGCCTGCCTGCTTGCCTGCCTACCTGCCTATGTACCTACCTACCTACCTACCTACCTACCTACCTACCTACCTACCTACCTACCTACCTACCTACCTACCTACCTACCTACCTACCTACCTACCTACCGACCTTACCTACCAACTTGCCTAACGCACCTGCCTACCTACCTACCTACCTGCTGCCTACAAACCTACCAACCTACCTACCCAACCTAGGCCATTGTCTTGATATACGATCAAATTCATGGCTGCCAAGGAAAACTAATATTTCCATCATTTTTTCAGGAGGAATGTAACTGTTGACGAAGAGCATGGTGCTTTGTCGATGTTTTTCCGCTCGCTTTTGCCTTCCTATAATGCCCAGGCCCCTAATAGACCACGCGTGGAAGTGAGGCTCGAGCAGCCCATTGAGCTAGAGGGAGCAGAGGGTGGACCCAGACCTCTGCGTGACACAGAGCTCGCACGGGGAGTGGAAAACTTGATGGTAGCCATGCGGGAACTACTAAATACCCTCAGTTACCGTGGACGGCCTGAAGAGGCTGAGGACGAGCAAGGGGATAATCCAGGAGAAAATGATTATGCTGATGAATGGGAAGATGGGGAATAAAATCACCGAAGAGCTTCACAATCAACGCTGGCTTTTCACACAAACTTCTGCTTTCTTCTGGTGTCGGTAATAGCTTCCACCTTGTGGGCACGTTGCCAGACAATTCAAAAGGTTTCATTTGTAAAAATACTCAAACACCCACCAACTTGATTTTCAAACTGTGAGGTTTTCGTGCTACGGGGCGTTATGGGCTGCATATAATGGCGTTAAAAATTAGTCTTCACGATTTTGTTTTCCAAAGTTACCAAGCCTTCAGGCTTGGTATAACACGCCCATTGGACGTTGGAGAGGGTTTGAGTGACTTGCAGTAATGCCTCTGTTGTCAAATCCAATGAGGCCTGTGTAGTGACTATTGTGTGACTACCAAGGGACTATCAAGGCTGCAAACGAGGCCAGCAGTAAGGAGCAAACGTTAACAGAGATAACAGTGAGCGTTTTGAACATCGCCATAGAGACCTGAACTGATGGTAATTTTTATTCTGCCCATTGGCTTGTGTGCAACAAGAGCGAAGACTATAAAACGGATACCAGGTTGAATATCATAAAATAATTGCGAATAAATTAAATAATCCGGGATCCTTAGCCATACGAATGTTAATGTCTGTGTTCGGTCTAGTGACCTATTAAGCTGGAGCTTATCCTGGTTTCCGTGGCATGAAGCGACTAGAAAAATTTCTATTCCCCAGTGGATATGATGCTAGTCCATCGGAGGGTTACTACCCCACCCCCACCCCACCCACAGCGTTAAATTAGCCGACCGGTGCGCAAAGTGTCAAGAACACAACGCAGTGCCCCGGCCAGGGCTCGAACCCAGACCGCTCGATCCGGAGTCCAGCGCGCTAATCATTAGGCCCCTGCGCCTCGAAACAATTACAGAATCGAAGACGCTGCAACACTGCACGCCAGATTACGCGCAACGTTTTCACTTGGCGTAGCCACACGCTGTGTCAAGCACGTTCTGATGCCCAAAATGGTGACCATAAAACAGTAGCTAGGAAAAATAAAATGCTATTCGGGGCTTTTGTTTCTAAGAGGAAAAAGTCGACAAAGAGAAAAGCAGAAAATGACTGATAGTTGTGGCTTACCATTGCGAGCGAATGTTACCGGTAATGGCACACGTTGAAATATTGTCATACGCAATGCTGCAGGAAGAGAACAACATTCTTATGGTGCGCCACAGTTTTCTTGTACAAAGAGAGAAGGTTTGGGTACGAGTCAGAGAAATCTCGTTCAATTTTCAGTCGGGAGACCATCACCTGCTCGTGTGCAAAGGCGCGCAGAATTCCTTAGTAAAAAGTTATGTTAAAGTGGTTTTACCTTATATTCCGTGAAATCAGTAACTAAACTTTCAGATAGTATTACACACTAATTCCATTGTTTTCTTCTGTTTAGTCTTGACTATTTAACAATTAGACCCGTAGCCCGCAAGGGCTACGGGTCAATAGCCCATGAGGCGAAGCCGAATGGGCTATTGACCCGTGGCCCTTGAGGGCGAAGGGTCTAATTGTTTTAGTATCACCCAACTAGTCGGACAGAAAAAGCACCAATAAAGTTAGCAAATGCAAGTTGAAGAAAGATTTACTTGGGAATAAAACGAAAGAAAGCGTCACGAATTTCGCTACTCGATGACTATTACTAATAGTCCTGTAGTAGCGTAGCCAATCAAAATGCAGGATTTGCATTAGTCCACTAGTTGGGTGATACTAATACGTACTAGTTACTCACTCCAATAGTCATTTCTAAGAGTCCTTAAAGGTGCACTTAAACAGTTGTTAAAATCGCCACTTTTAAGAGTCGTTGAATAAGTGCCACTTTAAAGCCACTTTACAAGATACTTCGGAGAAGAAAAGGCGGGTCGCCCACTACCTCTCGGAACGAGATACTTCATTGGTTCTTTAAACAATAGATAACAGCTCATAACAATGCCTCTAGCCCTGAATAACAATAGAGGTAGTGTTTACAGCGGGCGAATGAAAATAGAGGTTCCAGAGAGGTGGTGCCTTACTGGAAAAGGCGCGTCGCTTCACTAGCTCTGATCCAACCCACTCCCTTATTTTAATACTAAGTTGTTTACGATTTTCAAGTAAGTCGAACCAAATGTGTTACCGTTTGTTCCTGTACAAAAAGAATTCTTAAGGGGTGGGGGAATTCTGAGGGGGTGGGGCTGCGGTGGATTTTTGTTGCTATATGTTAGGGTTAGGATTATTATAAAACCATGTGATCTCCCCTAAATCCCTGCTTCTCCAGTCGATGATTAATGACCGGTCCTAAGGTAATCGAAAAGCAACAGTTTGTGCTTTGCTCATATACAGCTGACCTAAGTAAAAACAGTTTCCAGTATGAAAGAGATCTACTGTACACAATGAACAAAGTTAGTTTTTCATGCGGGAGATTGATGTAGTTTTCACAATAAAATAGTTTCATTTGTTCTCATTAAAAATCCGGATTAACTTTTGAACAATGACCTTGAGGAATATAACCAAGAATAAAAGGTTACTTTGAAATGCAGAAATCTACATGTATTATGCTTATGAAGAGAACGAGTCATTTGTCTATTTGCTAAGTACGGGCAGATCAAAATGAAAAATATGTAACTGTATCTATTGTAACTATTGTAGAAGTATTGTTAGCATAATTGTCTTTATTCTTTTGGTTCTGAGGTATTTTCTGAGTTCGGTTCCTTATAGGTATAGGCCTTATTCCTTTCGTGACAATGACAAGAAATCATTGTTGATATGCCGTAAAATGTCAAAAATTGAGAGATGAGCAGCGATGGCATATACCTTGTTTTAAAGTTTTTAAGCGTTTTCAGTATATCTTCAAATTCTATCTGATAAAGGGAATTTTTAAATCTTCGCTTGAATCTTGAGATCTTCGTTTTTCAACCGTAAATCGTCGCGTCCTCGATTTCTTCATCTGCTTGCTTAATAACTGTGTCTATCAGTGGCAGAAGAAAACGAATCTTTTTCCGTTCCGAAGTTGTTTGACATCTCTTTGCGTGCCAAAAAAAAATCATTAACTATAATTAAGAGTGTCGAACTATCAACTAAACATTAACGCTATTTCCATTCAGAAAAGTATGTCACCGAACTTTGCATTATAATAGGCCCTTTTCTGAAAGCTGATGTATCGGCACAAATAAGTTGTTTTCACTTCCACAAAACAACGCATTTGCCTGACATATTAAATCAAAAAATCGATAAAATAAACACGTAGTCATCCCACTACCATTGTGTAGGTTTTTTTTCTCTGTTGTTGCTGTGCAGGAAGGTCAGGAAGAAATTGCTCAAACCTGCCGTCACGCAATCTTTCCGTTCTATCGATTGCGTGACAAACTAAAACTGTCATCAGGTAAATCAATTTTGGTACACGCCTGCACGCCTGTCAAATGAATATTCAAATTGTTTTTCATTAGCATATCCGCCGTAAACATAAAACAGCTTAGAGCTTTGTTTATTGTATAAAGACAATTAGATCAAATCGTCACCGTTTAAAAGCGTCGACGCTATTTAATTACCCCCTTGTATATTTGCCCTCAAAACATGTTCCAATATTCTTCCATAACCCTCTGGGGGCCTCAGTGTTTTCTCTAGATCTTCAGGAATGTAATAATTAAGCTGGTTAACCTTTCAAATCGGCATCTCTGGAAGTTTTAACACTCAGACGCAAGACTGACCTTTTGCCGGGGCTTTCTGCGGTGTAACATAATCCCATCACAGTGTGAGCCCAGATGTCTGAATCATTCTGAAGATTTCAGGCGTTTCGGTCGATTTGTCGGATCAGTACGTGCGAGTACTCGTCTACACTGGATTAAACGGCGCAGATTAATTCTCTGTTTTCCGGGACAGCTTTGTTTTGAAGGTAAGAACTTTTCGGTGTCGATTGCAAGAAACATCATCGGCGCCGTTTTACGTGTTTGATAGGATGCGATCTTTATCTGCGTCTCGATGCACAAAATCGATGAACTGTCAGACGTACATTAAAAGTTATAACGTAAACGAAAGAAGGCAGAAAATAATCCGTGAGATGCTCGCTTCGTTGAGTTGAGGCAAAGGTACTTTATTGTACACTATTGTAATGTATAACTCGGATTTTTCTCAGTTCAAAAACGGTTCTAATTAATATCCCACCGTAAGATTAGAAATGACAAACATTGATGAACGTAGAAAATGTTTAGACCACTGCGAGATTGATTCGAATATATAATTCCTTGTGCGAACCGTTTGTGTATTCAAGTAATAATTTTGGCACTTTGGACAAAGCTCGATATAAACAGCCTTAAACAATTCCCTTTTATTTTGGACTTTTCATCGAAAACGGATAAAAGCTTTCTGGTGTATTGATTTATTTATTTATTTTTGTGAAAATGTACTAGGGGTAAATAGAGCTGTCTGTGAGATTTATTTAAGTTCGTTTCTAAGCAAATCTCTTCTGGCTGTACAAAACACGAAAGAGTAATTATAAAAAAACACTTGAATTTCATTAGCATTTACAATTCCTTCTTTCATTGGTAACCCTTTTTTCGTCAACAATGTAACATGTTATCAGGGAAGGCCTACGTTGCAGGGGGTCGTAAAGAAAATTTATTTTGTAAGAAGATTCTGCTCGTTAGTCTGGGCGCCAGAGGGCTTTTTTTCCCGTGATATGTGTGCGTGGAAGCCACTTAAGTGCGAACAGCGCTCTTCGCAGACGAAAAATAGCACAGTTTTGCCAAATGTTTTTCAACTACTCACGGAAAATAAATAAGAAAACGTATATCCAGTAATTCATATCTATTCTCAAGGTGAAAACACGTGTTGTTACTGTACAGGGAAATAAGACTGAAATTCAGACTGGCAGATTTTTCAAACAGCAAGAGTTTCCTAGCTGATAAATTAATCATTAATTTTTATTATTTCCTAAGTCCCTGCTGTCGATTTTATTTTTAAAGGTCAACTTAAAATATTTTGATTTGAATGTCGCGATCACGATTTCGAATGTGAATATACCTTATTATAAGAAAAGTTACACATTGTTTTAATTTTAGCATTTTTAATAACGAGCATCGGCTTAATTTCGGTGACACCAGTTTATTAGTATTTTGACCCAAACTCTTAATCCTTTCCTGACGCTATAGGCAGATTCAGAAATTTATCAGCAGCTGCTGTTTGGCTTATTTGAACTGATCTTTCACAACATTTCAAATGAGTCTTCGTTCCCATAGTATCTTTGCATCTCAGTCAGATACCAAAGACTAAGATGATCCTTATTTGAAATTTCTCTCATTATTTATTAAGAGTTGAAGCCACTAAATTTATTAGTAATGCCCACTGATCTTATTGTACTCTAGTGCTCTATACTATTTATTTATTAAATCGTTTTCATCCTATTGTTAATGCAATTCTATTGACGTGTATCTGCTTTTGTTTTCTCTTCATACTGTATTCCTTAACAAATTACCATATGAATTTTTTCAGTGCTAAAAAGCTCAATAAAAGCTCATACAAGGCATTCTAACTAATCAATCTCTGCGCTGCTGGATTTGAGCATATGCCTCGCCCTCTCTCTTTTTTTAATTTTCAAAACGTCTTTGAATGCAGAAAACCAGACAGGCTGAAGAACTACAACTTCTTACAGTAATTTGGCTTACAAAAAACGGAGGCTTCTTTTCCCGCGCTTTCTGCGCCACACGTGCGCGCAGTTTTGGTTCGAGATTTGATTGGTTCATTTGGCTCTCGTTCGCTTTCCTAATCTGACCAATCAGAGAAAAGGCGTTCTCTGTACTGCCAATCAGGTGCAAAACCTAAACAAATTTTCCCGCGCTTACCGCAGGTTGCTAATATTCTGTCTTCTTTTCTTTTAAAGGAGAAGTTCACTCCAGAATGGCCATTTATTTTCTTTACGCCAATAAAAAGTTTATACAAAAATATGTTATTCACCAAAATTTCAGCTTCCAACGAGCGCTAAATCCCTACGAAATCTTTCTCTAAAGTAGCCCAAAATTCGACAACTGAACGCCGCCATCTTGGAGCTAGTAATGTATGCGTGACGTCAAAGAGCTCAGCCTGAAGTTTAGCGGGAAAATTTAAATACTTTAAACTCCTTGTTTCTTTGAAGTGGCTTTTGTTTGTCAATATGCCTGTCTGAAAGGAAAGAAAAGGTGAAAGGTTTTTTTGTATCTCTTGGAGCTCTGTTTGAGAAACATGGAGCTGCACAAACAGGCATTTTGAGAAACAAAAGCCACTGCAAAGAAACAAGGAGTTTCGAGTATTTTAATTTTCCCGCTTAACTTCAGGCTGAGTTCTTTGACGTCACGCATTCATTACTAGCTCCAAGATAGCGGCGTTCAGTTGTCGAAGTTTGGGCTACTTTAGAGAAAGATTTCGTAGGGATTTAGCGCTCGTTGGAAGCTGAAATTTTGGTGAATAACATATTTTTGTATAAACTTTTTATTGGCGTAAAGAAATAAATGGCCATTCTGGACTGAACTTCTCCTTTAATTTCCAAGATTAATTTGTTTATTTATGCAATTTGTAGGCTAATTGACTGGTTCCATAGTTTAAACTAAAAGGGACTGTGTTACGGCTGAGGTTGGCCTATTTTATAACTTTTTTCCAAATACATACTATGAAACTTAATTTGGCAAAGAAATTACAAACAAATGTGTCTCCCGGGCATTATTATTGTTATTACAAGAGAGCGACATTTTCTTTGAAAACTGTTTAGGCCCCCTAAACAGTATTTCAAAAACCCATATTGTAATCCGTTTCAATCTTCGTCACTTTTGTCCATCCGTACCTTCTTTTGTATTTGCTATGTTACTGAAATGTTCCTTCACTGTTTTAAGTGGTTATTCTTCTATTTCACTCAATTTGGCCAAATGCGTGACACAGTTCCTTTTGGAATAATTATTAAGCGATCTTCAAATAACATGATCTTGAGGATCAGTGGTTTGGACTGTAAGGAGTCAGTGGGATTTTGGATCTACTTCGATTTATATGCCTTTTGTTCAAATACACCGTTAAAAATTTCATTTTGTTCTTCGCAGGTAAAATGTCGTTTAAATTCAGTAAAAAGGCTGTGGTAACAGGTGTAAGCGCGGTAGAGGCAGATAAACTCTTGGTGTACGCTCAAACTGTAAAGAAAATCTCGTCCGGAAATGGCTGTTCCTTGGAAGGGAACATTTTCTGTGTGGATGTTGGAGCGGCGGCGCTAAAGAAACAATCGAAAAAAGAGCGATGGTGGTTAGAGGAAGAAGTGGAAAATGCGAAAATAACTCCTGGAACAGTTATTACCGTGAATGGCAAAGAGAGATACGTTAAAACAGAGGTATGTTATAGAATATGAAACCTAATACAGCGCTGCTTCAGACCGCATCCTTAACGTAGCCACCTCAGTACGTAAAAGACGAAAAAACAATACTCTCGCAAAATACAGTGACAATGGTTAGTAAAGGTAAAGTCTGCGTCCAGGACTAGTGGCCGGTAGTGTTAAGCGAGTAGAAAAATTTCTACTTCCCCTGGATTGGGTGCTTGTCCATCGCTGGTTTTACTCCCCACCCCCTCCCCAAGCGTTTTATTTGTCGGTACACATTTATGCACCTGGGTGGAGACGGGCACCGTGAGAGTAAAGCGTCTTCATGAAGAACGCAACACAATGACACGATGACCTCGGCCAGAACTGGAACCTGAACCACTCGATCTGGTTGCCTCCTGGATATCGCGCTATAGTCCGTGCCTCCCCAAGCCCGGTTACCGAGATCTCGGTTTCTACCACCAAGATCTCGGTAACCGGGATGAAAATTTTCCCATATGAACACTCCAGCCTGGTTACCGGGACGAACATTTTTTTGACAAATCTTTGCTTACGAAACTGGGTGGCCAAAATGGCATAATTTTGCCGTGTATGCATTTCCATTTCAAAAGTATTCGAATTAGCTTTATTAGTAAAGTTACAAGAGTCGACAAAGCTATGATAGTCGCGAACGATACTTGTTTATGTGACGCCATTTTGGTTTTGTGTCTTGAATTTCATTGCGGTCACCGGGCTGAAATTTCCCATATGAACAGTCGACAAAATTCCCCCCCGGTAACCGAGCCAGCCCGGTTACCGGGGTCAAATGAAGAGGCCCTTAGCTACAGAAATAAAAAAGATTAGTCTAGCAACCTACATCACTTTAGCAGCTCTCGTAACCTTGTAATTCCACTAGTCCTCTTGTGTAGCAGTTGCTATTGTTTTGGGGACTAGAGCTATGGTTTCTGTTGTTTGTTCTCTCAAGGTGTAGCGAGCCGTTCATGTGAGACCTTGCCAGAGTTGCTACCCTAACCCGACTAACTTTTTTAAACATAATTCATTTTGATTCAATCCTCTTTTTTGTCTTTTGCTAGGCAGAAAATGTCGATCACCTGAGACTTATCACTCCGCAAGCGTATCAACTATTCTGCCCGGCATTTGGCTCCATTTCAGACAACGAGGTTTTCCAGACAGCTTATCCTAGTGCCTCAATTGATCAAACGCGCCGTCTTGTCTGTGCGGAGCAACCAACGCCTAACATACATTGGGTGATGTGCAAAAATGTCGTGTTATGTTATAACCAAACCACAGGCAGAAAAGAGGTTACTGTTGTAGCTGTTGACATTGTCCAGATGAAACAGGCTGGGCGTTTAGTCTCCACTTCGGTTCAACAGACTGTCACGGCTAAGCTCAATTGCAAAACATTCTTGTCGAAAGTGGGCCCTCATAATCCCGGCCCTGTTACTTTTAGCTCGGCGCTCGCTCTGGTAAAGATGGTGGATGAGGATGTGCCTGCACCCCAGCCTCGATCGTGGGCAGAAATTGAAACTTTGCTTGCTTGTTAATAAGTTTATTTGTGATTTGAGGAAAAGACATTCCCTTTGACTACAGGACGATGTAGTTTGAATTAAGGTCGAGGACGAAGTGTATTTTATTAAATTAACTAGAATTTGATTATAATCATTTTGAATTGTGAGAAAACGTACAATCGTTTTTTATTATCGATGTATTCTTGTTAAGAGGGTTTGCATTTTCCATTTCACCGGTGTTCACTTCTTTTTAATTTTTTATTTTATATTGTGCATAATTTATTTTACGGCAACGAAACATGTTAACTTAAAAAACAAAATTGAAATTCAGTCTCAGTAAATTGGACATAATTAAAATGAGATCGCACTTGACAGAACTTTCAAGTCAATGTATTTCCTGCGCATCTGTCCGTCCGTCAGTCAGTCAGTCGGTCGGTCAGTTAAGTATTAACTTTATACCGTATATGAAGGAACTGGAAGATCCCCCCCCCCCCCCCCCCCTAGACTTTATTACCACATGGAAAAGATCGTAGACTACGAGCAGCCCCTATTTTTGCAGTCCGTCGAGCGTGAAAAGAAAAAAAAATTTCGCGCGGTCATTTTTTTTTCGCTTCACGCTCGACGGACTGCGAAAAAATAGGGGCTGCTCGTAGTCTATAAAGATCGTGCTAGGTGGCAAAAGAATGTGCCTATGACTCTTTGGAAGGCCATCTTTCAGTTACTTTCTACTACTGGGTTATAATGATAACAATTGCAGTTCGTCTACACAGCATGGTGTGTCATTTTGGCTTCGTAGTAAAATGGCAACTCGCGGAGTTCTAGCTTCGTGTGCAGACCGTGTGAGGTCTTTAGCCCTCCTCTCTCCCCTTCCCCAGCACACAGACTGAGAGATGTTTCGATGGTGTTGACTAAACTGTTACCTTCTGAACACGTTGTTTAATTGGTCGATGCCATATTTTTTTCAAACTAACGTTAAAAATTAAGAGTCCTGTGAGCAAATGAGACAAATCTCTCCAGTTTCTTTTGACACGTGATTTTATTTTACCTCAAAAACATTGCTAAATTTGATCAACACAAGAACTAGAAGACACAAATACGCATTTTTTTAGCCATTCCAACAAGTTACCATCGGTTAAGATGTCCAGTCATGGTCACAGGCTAAGGGAATTGTGTTAGTTTGAATCTAACCTTCTCATAATCTTCAATTAACAAAAAATAATATTTCCTTCGGAATCAGTCACGTTACGGCTTGTCCATCTCGCAGAAATAAAACATTTTCTGTAAATGGGTAAAACTGCATGGGAAAACCATGACTGATATTAAAATGTTCTACCTGATTTTCTGTTTTCAAATTCACGAACAACCAAAAACTGTTACTAAAGTGCAGTGTAGAGAAGGCATCATGCTATATACAAATTGACTCCAGACTTTTCAAGAGCTTGTAAAACTTAATAATCAGCGAAATTTTTAGCTTTTTGCGTGTAACATTGAAAGCAATATTAGCGTTCAAATACTACAAAATGTCTGCTTGGCAAAAGCGCTAATGAGTCCAAACATTTTTTGAACAATTTTAAGTTTTCAAACACGCGTCACGGAAAAAGTGTTTAATACATGGGGCTCAAATTTCTTACAAAAGTTAAACGTGTCATGTTCTTTCACTACTCAGTAGAATTGATATTTTTGTAGCTCGAACAGAAACTGAAACGCTTATGCTAATGAAGCAATTATTGTAAACAAAGATTCCCCTATAGCAAGATCAATGATTTCTGATATACGTCTTAGTCTAAGGTTTTTTTCTTTAAAATGGGAGGTTTGCTTAGCACTTAAAGGGACACTGTCACGGACATTTTTTGGCTTTTTCAGTGAAACGGCACCAAAATTACGACTAAGTACTTTCAACCATGCAGGATCAGATGCAGGAAATGCTCCTAGAACGTAAAGGGAAGGATATCTGGCAAATTGTTTAAAGAAGAGGGTGACCGTAAATAGTTTTCATCATTTTTTCCAAACCACAAGGACAGAACTTGAAAAAGTCAGGCTGACTTTTTCAAGTTGAGATCTAAAGCTCCCGGTGGTATCGCAGTGATATCACTTTATATTTACCTTCAGTACACTGGTATAGTAATTTTAAGAAAACTTGACCACTGTTAATAGGTTTTCAATGGTGTAAACATGTTTTTGGGCTGTTAAATTTTTGAAGATATGCTCGTGACAGTGCCCCTTTAAGGAGCTAGCTTCATTCGTGCTTAGCAACCTCCCGCGTGCTGGTGTGCATCCATCCTTCCTAACTACTGTAGATTTCATTCAAACTGCAGCCGTCTCAACTTATTAGGATCGTAGTTGTGCAGGTTTGTTTGGTTGGACCAAGCACCATAATTTGCCACGTCCATTTCTGTTGCAAACTAAAAAGAAATCAAATAGCAATTTACATACATAAAAAGAGAACTGCTTGGTACAGCTCACTTTGTTTTTAGTTAAAGGGGACCGGGAACAATTCAAACGCTCATCAAGTGAATTGATACGCTAATAGAATTGATAATCTTCATCAACTTTGTTTGTTTGAATGAGAAGTGGGCTTATCAAAGCTTGGTATAAAAGGAGAACTCGAGTTACTCCGTCTTCGCAAGAACACTCCCAGACTTGGCTAGTTTACCGCGGTTTCCTCTTCGATCAAATACTTTAAAACGCCAATATTTGGGGAAAACCTTTTGAGAATAAAAGAGTCTTTCGCGTCTTGAAGTAGGAGGGGTGCCCTTTTTCCATTTCCAAACCGTCCACACGTATCACCGTAGTAGAGGAATGGCTAAATCATTGGTACTTATTCGATAAAAAACACATTTCCAGCCCGCAAACGGTTTCTGTTGTCAATAACCGGTAAACATACCATATTTCCTTGAGCCAGATGGTAACGCTTCCCGCCAATTATCTCACCGCACTCTGGGCACGATCTCTGTTCCACAGGTCTACCACACTCGCCTATGGCATAGATATGTCCATTTGGACACTTGTACCAGTGGCCTTGAGAGAAATTCATCGCCTTAACAATCATGACACGTTGTTCGGGAGTCACACCTTCGAAACCACACTTTCTCCGGATTTGGTCTATGGTGGTTTCAATGTCATCTGCATCTTGCTTGCTGAGTTCGCTGCCTGCATCCAGCTGATTCCCTTGCCTTGCTAACCATTCTTCGTTGTCAAATGTGATAGGAATGGAACGTTTCTTGATCTCACACTGAACCACACGAATCTTCAGTAGAAGACCAACACAGACGACTTCATCTCTTATGTCTGTTAGCCTCTGAAGGGAGATTTGAAACTTCATCAGGTCTTGCTCTAGATGGTTCAGCTTTTCGTGAACTTCTGTTGCTGCTTTGAGGTACATCTGGTCAAGAGCACTCTGGCTTGTACTGGATGGTGTCAGTACTCCATGGCAAGTATTTCTTAGCAGGTCGGTCTTTATGTTTTCTCGCACCTTGTATATTTTCTTCAGCAGCTTTATCTGGTTCTTAATTGTGTTGAGCTCCGTCATGGTTTTCCTCTGCTGCAACCAACTCCATAAAATTTCGTAGCTCGCGGTGCCCAAGTCAGTGTGTTTGTGCTCTTCATACTGCTCATTCTCGTAGTCACTTTCGGAATCGGTCTCAGACAATGCCTTCCTTAACCGAACATCAGGATATTTTCGTGCAAGAGAGTGAGTTTTCCCTTTCAATCTTTTTGTCAATTCTTGATATTGTCGTTCCTCTTCGATTAGTCGTTTTTTCACTAATTCGACGTCTGTTAACTTTTCTTTCACAATGTCAGCATACCGGTAGCTAATTCGGATGGGCGTCTTACACTTCGGGCATTCCTTCAACTTGACATTGTCGTTTTCGCCATCTTTGTCCATCCAGTAGTCCAGTGCTGTAACCTCAAACACGTGTCCACAGTCCAATAGCTCAATAAACCTCGCATCTTTTTCCTCTTCAGTTCCAAAGAACACCTCGGTAACCTTGTCTTTCTGACAAATTCTGCACAGCTTGGGGCACGGTTCACCGCACAGACCGATACATGGGTGGTTGAAACTGCACAAGCTCGAGCCAATTAGCAGTCTCTTCTTGCATGGCTCGTTACATCGAGGACGGTTGCATTTTTCACCACAAAGCCTCGTGCACTTGAAATGTGGGCAAATCCAGGAACATCTTTCCTACAAAATAAGTAATAAACTGACAATCATTATGGGGCTTTGGCATCATATACCCATACAGCTTTTACCCATTTTAGAATACGGGGATATTTTTTACATTTTTGACAGTTCAGCAAATACGCTTGTTTTGAAACACGAGTAAGAGAAGTTAAATATCAAGTTCATGAAACAGAAACGAAACATTACAGGCAGCCTACTTTTCGAAAAGCGAAATGAAAAGATATCACGAGGAAACGGCAAAATGGCTGAAAACGCGTGACGATGAGAAGTGGCCCTCGTGTTACACGCCGCGTGCCAATTTCGTTGTGTTTGTAGCATAGATATTGGACCTGAAATGAGATCATGAAATGAGCACCAGATATTAACCTTTGTTGTCAGGGTCCGTTTTTGCGTGCATTTATTGATATACTTACCCTGCATGGCGTGCAAGGCTCCATGCATTGTTTGGGACATCTGCTGTGGATGCATCGGTTCTCGCATTTCTCTGGACAAGGTGGGCAGTTTTTTGTGCAAGGCGCCTGGCATAGGTGAAGGCATACTCGTATTCTTTCACAGGCGGCTTTGCAAGGAACGTGCATTCTGCCTTGCTTGCATTCACTACAGTTTCCAACGCAGGGATGCTCACATTCCAAAATCGCACGACAAGGCTCTTCACATCGATAACTTTGCGACAGTTCCCAGCAAGGCTTTTCAATCTCATGACCACAATCAAATTCTCTCTTGATAATCTTCAGACACTGGAACGAGCTGCAGTCTTCCCAGCACTTTCCAGGGCAGAGATGACCACATGGCAGAAACTCCAAACACTTCATCTGACACTTGAATGTCTCCACGGGCATTCCGCATGGTACAATCTGCTTGTGTCCGCATGCCGGGATCTCCTTTTCTATTTCTACAGGGCACCCAGGGCAATCTTGGCCAAAGTGGCACTTTCTGTTGCATCTGCTTTCGTGCTCCGAGCACAGTTCCATGGGGCAGTCCTTTTGGCACTTGTACAACGCATGATCACTGTCATCAGTATGACACACTCTTTCACAAACGTGACCGCAAGGAAGGCGAAATGCACATGGCAAGATACAACCTCCTTCTGGTGCTTTCTTGAAGTCGTCTGCAACCTTGGCATAGATTATTCGCTCTGGGTGGTTGCTGCAGACTAACTTCAGCGACTCTCCTATGGCGTTCTGTTGTTTCATGTCGTCCACAATAAGCTTCCACAATTCACTTTTGTCAGCCAACAGGGCAAAGTTACCAATGCAATAGAGACCCTTACGAGCTCGAGACAAGGCAACACAGACTCGATTTTTAACTGCCAAAAAGCCAATCTTCCTTTGGCGATTGGATCTTACCAGAGAGAGCAATATAATGTCGTTCTCTTCCCCTTGAAAGTTGTCCACAGCAGTGACTCTGACGCCTGCAAATTTGGCTTTGGGCATCGTCTTCTTCAGGGTTATAACCTGACCAGTGTACATAGTCAACACCGTTATCTGTTGAGGAGCGTACCCTTGCAAAATGAAGTATTCACACAGGGCTGCAATGTATTCTGCTTCGTGCTTGTTTGAGTGGCTCTTCAGTTTGTTATTTATTTCGCTTTCATCTTCAAGGAATCGATGATCGATAAAATAAATGTTCTTGGAGACACCACTGACATCTTCGTATTCATGCACAGATTCGTGGTCTTGAAGATCTTCATAGATAAACCGCATCAATCTCGCAATCTCGGGTCTCATTCGATGCTGAGTGTTTAGCTGGTAACACCGCATACCGCTGTTCACCATTCTTTCAAACAGCGACACGTCAAGATTGTGCTCTCTCGCTAGAGTGTAGACAGTCGGGTTTGGTCTCAGCTGCTTGTGATCACCAATGAGAATCAAATGCTGTGTCCATTTAGTCAAAGATGTTATGATGTGAGCCTCCAGGACTTCAGCGGCTTCCTCGACAACGACTATTGTCGGTTTGATTTCTTCTAAGATAGCGCGATACTTTGCAGCACCAGTTGTGATCATTCCAATCACCACTGCTTCTCTCAGCGCTTGTAGCTCTTCATAGTCTCGAACCTCTGTGAAACGTTTACAGATGCTTTCATATTCTTCACTCTTTCTTGAAATCTCCTCTTGGCAGTTGAGCTGGAAAATTCGGAGCCAAACCAAATAAAGCCTCCAACGGTCTTCAAAGGAAAGGCTCCAAACGTGCTGAACATTGGCAACCTGGGCTGGGTGGAGAGGGTGAAGCTTGGATTCTCCTCGTAGAACCTTTAAATGATCGTTGGACAGACCTGAGATTGTCGTTTTCCCTTGTGTAGCGTTGTCCTGTCCTTCTAAGAGTTGAAACTGGTTCTCACCTCTATTAACTATGTTCTCACCAAGTAAGCGTCGGTTTTCAATAATGTCAGCATCTTTGTCTACTTCGATGCTTTCTTCAGTGCCTTCATTAGCATCATCGCTGGTTAACTCGTTTTCAACTCTCACTGATTCGGCAGGCATTTTCTTTGGAGAAGAACCCGCCGGACTGGAATTCGAATGCTTCAAACCGAGCCAACCTTGAATTACAGATTGTCCTTGTAACTTAAATGTGTTCTCTTCCGCTTTAAGCTGCTCAAGATGTCTCCAGTCAACCAAGTTCTGCAGTTCTCTGAGGGTAAGGATATTCCGCTTGCTGATCGCGAGTCTACGAGTTGCTCTCTCGATGGCGTCTTTACATTTGGCCATTTCTACTTTGATGCGACGCCTATTGTCTGAGGAAGTTGTGTACTCGTGCAGGTTGTATCTTTGGAGACTTTCCGAAGAACATCTTCCACCAACCCGTATTATTCCTGTCTGTTGGAACTTTAACACTCCTTCCAAAAACTGATCCAGGGCGTGGTTTGTATAGCATACCATCAGCATCGCAGACTTCTTCTCCGCGTCCCACACATGTCTGTTGTCAAGAAGTGCCCTAACGATCTTTAAGCCAACGTACGTTTTACCTAAAAAGAGATAATTTCAAAAACAAACCAGTTTAAAATTAAAATCGACGAATTATATTTGTTCACTCATGTCACACGAAAATAAATGCAATAACAAGGTGCAAAGTACTAGGGTAATCAGTTTTGACGGCTTTATTGTAATTGCATTTATTAATTTATATTGGATTCTGTGCGAGCTCGATTAGCTAAAACATCATGTTCTATTCAACAAAGTGAAGAATCTAAAGCGATGTTCACGCTTTGATAAAACATGGCTAGAATCTATTCTTATTATAAAATTTTACATGAAAAAACATTTTTTAAAAGCCACGAATAATCTCATGTAACACGATGGACTTGGGAAATGAATTCCCGTCGATCTGTATTCAAAAACGGTGTTGGCTAAAAACATCGTCCCTCATTACATAATTTTGCACACTTTGCCCTTCTGTATCCGCCTTTAAACGCGAACAAAGCCGTTGTGCAAAGATGGATTGCATTCAACTAAGACAAGGAAGAATTGAAACTAAGTCAACGATACCTGTCCCTGGAGGACCTTGTATAACTGAAAACTCTTTCGTAAGGGCACCTTTCAAGGACTCAAGCTGCGACTCGTTCAATTTAACACCATCAAAGTGGGGCCAAGTATGAAAATCACAAACGGACACTTTGTTTGCACCCTCTACGTCAGGCACTCCAAGGGTCTCTCCCAGGTCATACTGCACTTGTTTTCTCGACTTCTTGTCTCTAAGGTACTGAGGAAGCTTCACATCAGAGTTACAGTGGACCAGGTACTCTTGGAAAGGAAACGTTTCAGAGGTAACCTGCTTCAGTTGTTGTAGAATGGGTCGGTAGGCCTCAAAGTAGGCTGGTGACTCTACCATCACGTACTTATCACGCGTCCTTTGCGTGGCTTCAAGATCCTCGACAAATCGAATGCCCAGTCGTCCCGACCTGAGATCTTCGGGTTTACGATTGGCCACCGTCGCAAACAGCATGATCTTAAAATTGTCCCTTGACAAGCAAAGGAACGATCCAAACAGCAAGCGCTTGGAATGCTCCCATGGGATCTTCCGGAGGCTTCTCATGTCAAGATGAATGCAGTGCACGATTCCGGCTGTTGTACAAACAGTATTCATAATCTCCACGTTCTCGTAAATGTACAAATTTTGAGATCGATCATTCTTGGGGGTCTTCTTGATGATCTCTTTGATTCCCTCGCGTAGCGGAGCGACAAAATCTTCACGAAGGAGACGAAACTGAACATCTAGATAGTCATTAAGGTCTTTGTATTTCTCCGTCTTCTCAGTCTTGTTTCGTCGTAGAAATGGTTTCTCCTCTGAGTGAATTTCTTTCTTGTTCGGATAAATGGAGATTTCCTTGAAGTCATCTGGTGGGGGTGGCTCGACTTCTTGTCTTTTTGTTTCCTTCGGCGTCTGTGCCATTTTCCTTTTTTCTCCAATGAGCTCACGTCGTTCTGACAAAAGAATTTCCACTTCTTTTCTAAACTCCTCAACTCCTTTCACACTAATGTTTTTAAGAATTCGACCAAAATGGTCGATAGGTATGTCCGTCGAGAATGAGCGAGGAAATCTAACAAGCCATTCTTTAAAGAAAGTCATCAAGCATTCCACGAGTACACTGAATTGAGACTCAGACTCCATTTCTTCTTGTATCATTGGGAGATTTAAGATGTACTTTGGCAAATGGGTGCGCATAAAGGCAGATCCTTTGCAAATCGACATCACATCAATCAGATTCTGCGCCATCTGGGTGTGGCACATCTTGCCTAAGATTTCTACAAGCAGTGTCATCCAATCTTCCTTTATTTTCTCAGCGTTTACTAACATTTCAAAACTTTCACGGTACTGAAGAAGGCTCACAGCCATCTCTGAAGGTTTTGTAGACTGCAGTTCTTGTAGTTTTCGATAACCAAGACGTGGGCCTCTTTGTCTGCGTATTTGTCGTTCTTGATGTTGCTCTCTACTATGAACACCTTAGAGGTAAATAGAGACCATAGTCTACAATAAGTAAAAGCGTTTGTTGCTATGAAATAGTTACTTTTCAGGGTATCATTTTACGGTTTTTCCGCTAGGACAGATACATCAAATTTGAGGTCATTTACTTATCAAAAACTTTTTTTGTCATTAAAGAGAATACTCAGAATTGAAACTCGGATCTGCTGCTTAAGCAGTCCAGTTGCATATATAGATGCCCTGCTAGTTAAAGTGGGTCCATATTTATTCCGGGCGCACTTGTCCATGACAAACTTTGCGTTATAACTTTTTAGGCTTTGACGCGATGGCGGTGAAACTTTGGGAAAATGTTCACCTATCATTCGGCGATAGTAATATGAAAATAGATTTAACTGGTTAAAAATATTTTTGATGTTACTGGCAATTAATCGGACCCTCCTTTTTACAAAAAATCGAGTCCAGAAAAAAATTTTGCTGATAGATTTTGGCTAAACTTAAACTGAACTGAAATCAGCTTATATTGACTAAATACATATTATAGTCAAGTTTCAGAAAAATCGTCGGAACAGAATCGCTGAAATATTAAGGTCACCTAAATTCGACATTTAAATTCTATTGAAATGTTCTTTTCTTGGCGCCTGTTGTGAAAACAAGCTACGAACCCAAATTTCTGCAAGAAGCATCCCCAATGCTTGCTAAATCAATGTGCCTCGCCGATTTGCGATCGTGACAACCGTTAAAAAATATTTGCTTTCCTTGTAAACATTACAAAATGATCGAAAATCTTCTCAAACCAACAAAGTTACATTTTCCATAAATTTTACAAAATACACCGCAGTTTTGTGTCAAACTCCTTCCAAACAAACTTCAGGATATTGCAATGTTTTTGCATCGATTTTTGCTGCTGTACGAGGCTGTAAATTGGAGAATTTATGTTGGGATTTCAAGCGGCTCCGCGACTGTTCTCTGGCCAAGCGGATGAGCAGTTTTGTTTATGTAGTTCTGAATACGAAATGAGCACGTGCGTTATTTATTGCACGAATTCGCACCTTTTCAAGGGGGGTGTATTTGGTATTTTGCACAGACTGAGCTAGCAGTGCCAGTTCCATGATTCGTCTTTAAAATACCGGCACTAAAATGCATGTTGGCCGTAATGGAACGAATTTATGTGCTGCGATATGATTTCGATTTTGTAAATTATAAAATAATTTGTTAAATGATAGGAAGGAGGAGAAACGACGAATGAGTAGATGAAGTAGGTGCAGCAGTTATAAAATCTGCCATTGTATATCTAAACAAAACTACTCGTCCACTTCGCCACTGCATTCTAGCTCAAAAACAAAGAATTTATTTCATCTGCATATCCTTTAGAACAATTGCAATCGCTTGTTCAACTCTAAAGTGACTTATTGCTGTTAGTGACAGTTCGTTAATCTCCACAATAAATTACAATACACCTCATTGTTACTTTCATTGAGCGTACATCTTCCCTTCCCTCCTGGGCGCGCATTTCAAATACACCCCCCTTGAAAAGGTGCGAATTCGTGCAATAAATAACGCACGTGCTCATTTCGTATTCAGAACTACATAAACAAAACTGCTCGTCCGCTTGGCCAGAGAACAGTCGCGGAGCCGCTTGAAATCCCAACATAAATTCTCCAATTTATAGCCTCGTACAGCAGCAAAAATCGATGCAAAAACATTGCAGTATCCTGAAGTTTGTTTGGAAGGAGTTTGACACAAAACTGCGGTGTAATTTTCTATAATTTATGGAAAATGTAACTTCGTTGGTTTGAGAAGATTTTCGATCATTTTGTAATGTTTACTAGGAAAGCAAATATTTTTTAACGGTTGTCACGATCGCAAATCGGCGAGGCACATTGATTTAGCAAGCATTGGGGATGCTTCTTGCAGAAATTTGGGTTCATAGCTTGTTTTCACAACAGGCGCCAAGAAAAGAACATTTCAATAGAATTTAAGTGTCGAATTTAGATGACCTTAATATTTCAGCGATTCTGTTCCGACGATTTTTCTGAAACTTGACTATAATATGTATTTAGTCAATATAAGCTGATTTCAGAAGCTCAGCCAAAATCTATCAGCAAAATTTTTTTCTGGACTCGATTTTTTGTAAAAAGTAGGGTCCGATTAATTGCCAGTAGCATCAAAAATATTTTTAACCAGTTAAATCTATTTTCATATTACTATCGCCGAATGATAGGTGAACATTTTCCCAAAGTTTCGCCGCCATCGCGTCAAAGCCTAAAAAGTTATAACGCAAAGTTTGTCATGGACAAGTGCGCCCGGAATAAATATGGAGCCACCTTAAGCCGCTTCAATCTTTTCTAGAAATAAATCAATAAAGGAAAGAACCGCGTTTCTACTGGTAGAGTATTGCAAGGAAATCCCAGAGAATCATCTCACACTATGAATTGCTATTCAGCAAATTAACTGACATATATGACATACAAGTCTTGTTGGGACAAGTAGACTCTCCGTCATAATTGGACCTTATTCTTCCATTTCCAGCCCCATAAATTATTGCAGACTCACATTTACCCACGCTGCTTAATACCCCATTTAAATAGTCGAAATATCACATTTTCCTATTTTGCGAAAAACCTGTCTTACAGATTTTTAATTTATTTTGCATGATTTTTTAATGAGAGCCTCGTCGAGAATTCTTTTAGGGGAAGGGGATAGTTTCCTTTCGAGCTTTATGTCAATTTATGGTAAAATTCTTGCGTGCTTCGGGCCCATCTGGAATTCGCCCAGGGGACACTCCTTGGTCCCAGGGGGGAGGGATGGCTACCTTTTGGCTCCATCTGAATTCTTCCAGGGGGAACTTTTTGACCCAAGGGGTAGGTACGTTTTGAACTAAATGGTGAAAGGATTGTGGATTTTGACTTAATTGTCGCACATTTAGTGTAATTATAGTATTTGCTAAGCTTGATTGTTCCATTTCAGCTATGGGCCTTTCCAATAGTTTTCCAGGGGATGCAGGAGAGGGTTGAGTAAAATGGTGAAATGAATGTGCACTTTACGTTGAAAACCCCTGGCGTGTATATGGTGTTCGTGGAGCTTAACAATTTCAGCTACTGCTGCATCTGGAATTATGGGGGCACTTTTTTACCTAGGGGGAGGGGTAGTTATTCAATATTTTTTTCTATTTATAAACTGTTGCTATAGTAACCAGTGACGTCATGAAAATGACGACCACTTGTTCAGCAATGATTGGGAATTTGTTTGACATCATTATTGTAGGAGCAACTGATAAAGGTTTGTAGTACTGGCCCATCAAAGTTATAGAGCTGGAAATTGCTGGACCCCGTTGCGAGCCTCCTTAAGCTACAGTAGTTTTGTACAATTTACATGTGTATGTATGAATGTACCTTCATCAAGTGGTACTGAATCATCTTCATCTGTTTCAGTTTTCAGTTTTCCATAATCTGTTTGTGCTTGTAAATCATCTGTTTGTTTTAAAATGTTTTCATCAGTTAAAGTGCATATGAAGTAAAAAATAATTACTGCTTATTTTTAAAGGAGAACGGAAGACTAGAATTCATATTTTATATAACCACTGGAAATCATAGAAATAGCTTAGATTTGTAGAAAACAACAAGTAAAAGCGAATTTTTCCTACCAAAATTGACGAAAATGGTTAAAACTTGTAGTCTTTTTTCGCAATTGAACGTCCGCCATTTTGAACATATTTTCTTCCGGTTGCTTCCAAAAAAGGAATGTCAGCCCACGTGTTGTTACGTCACTGCGCACTTGCAAATTTCTTCAGTTCAATGTTTTGTGCACTTCTGTGCATTTCGTGTTGTCTAACCAAATCTTTCGTTTTGACAACTGTAGCAAACTTATATTACGGCTGAGTTTAATTCATTTGAACCGATGGGAAAAAGCTTAGGATTCGAAGAAGACGTTGTTGAACGTGGAGATCAGCGAGACGAGGAGGCGAAAATATGTCGTGGGCGAGTGTGATATTTGTGTTAACTTGGAAGGCGATCAAGAAAGACAATGTTTATGCTGCCAGGAGATCAAGGAATCCACGAATTAAATTTCAGGTCAATAGTAATTTTGTATTCAGAAGATGATATTTGTATTTGAAAGCTAATAAACAGCCCTACTTTCGGTGAGAAGAAACTGTTGTTTGATGTGTTTTGTTGTCACGAGTTTTTGCCATGAGCATTTGAGAAAGCGTTCGTGGCTCAATTGGCTGCGAAATAATCTGCTTACCGGTATATTAATTTCGCTAAGATGTACTGGGAGCTCTAAGCACCCTAGCAATCAAATGATCGGCTTAGAAAGGTTTATGACGGGAACTATCTTAAATTTCACGGCTGTCAGACTAATAATGTTTTTTAGATTCCTGAACTCGGTAAATCCTCCAACATAATACTTATTCACAAGGAATAGCTGATCGGTTTGTACCATGCTCTAGTCAAGCTTACTATTTCATGCAAACGTTTCATGCTACAAATGGAAACTGAGCAACTTAAATAGAATATTATACCCACTGGAGACAGTGTCATAAACATATAATGTCGATTTTACTTTTTAATTTACCTTCGCTTTCGCTTCTCTGACATTCGCTTTCAAGCTAAGCCTTCTGCATACACTACTTTAACGTGGAAATATGGTCGGTACAGTAACTTTCTTTAACTCTTGTGTATGTTTTTTCGGATCCAAAGTTCGAGGCAGCGATCACTTTTAAGCAATTCTCTTCAAGTTTATCTTGACATTGACTTGTTTAGGCGAATTCGCACTTTTAATTCGCGCCAGTAATTCATTGAGCAACGCTCCACTTGCCAGAGGTAATCGATGAAAGCTTCTGCTTCTTTATATGTATCTGGGCGTTTTTTTGCAACATCATAGAAGTGCACATTGAACTGTAATTTTTGTCGTCCGAGCTTGAAAATTCTATTGCGCAGTGACGTCATGCTTTGCAGCCAAGCCTTCAATATGGCGGACAAAATGGCGGACGTTCAAATTGCCCTGACGAGCACCTTTTTGCTGTCATAATCGGGTTAAAACGTAAGTACAATTCCAAATACCTTAATATTTGCTTAACACACATCACATACTTTCATTTAAACTAGTTTAAAAAATTCGCATTTTTGTCTTCCGTTCTCCTTTAAGGCTTTTCGAAATAAAGATGAATGGCGTTTTCTTTTTTGAAATATCTTCTTTCGTTATGGAGATATTAAGGTTTTTGTATTATGCAAATGAGGAAAGTGATGACGTCATTAATTGTTCTACAAAAAGATAAATCACTGAATCAAGCATATCTCTTGGAGTATTAAAGTGGTGTTCTTCAAACTTGCAGGGACAGATCCAGGAATTTTTTAAAGGGGGGGTTGTACACTATTGTAGTAACCTTAAATGCAAAAAACAATTTTATTCAATTATTTTTCAGGAAGAATAAAAAAAAAATAACTAAAAAATTTTGCCCAAAGGGGGGGTTGCAACCCCCATCACCCCTCCCCTGGATCCGCCTCTGACTTGGCACCATCAATGCTCATCATAAAAGGTGCAAGATGGCACCCGTTGCGCCGTTGCCATGGCAACAGTCTTGGATCCAGTCTCCTTCTGTTATAAACCCAAATATCTCCATTTGCAGCACTTTAAAAATGAACAGTGGGTCTGGCGTGGATTACACGTGGTGCCCATATTATCTTAACTCTCTTTGTTAGCTTGTTGGGAGTGCATCACCTTAAGTTAAGAATAAAATGGGAATGTCAGTGTTAATAGAAATAAGTCTTTGCGGCAAAACTGTTGCCATGGAAACGGTGCAACGGGTGCCATCTTGTGCCATTTATGATGAACATTGATGGTGCCAAGTTTGAAGAACACCGCTTTAATACTCCAAGAGATATGCTTGATTAAGTGATTTATCTTTTTGTGGAACGATTAATGACGTCATCACTTTCCTCATTTGCATAACACAAAAACCTAAATAACTCTAAAACGAAAAAAGATATTTCAAAAAGGAAAACGCCATTCGTCTCTATTTTCAAAAGCCTTAAAAATAAGCAGTAATTATTTTTTACTTCATAGGCACTTTAAATGGCCTGGTTTTTCTTCCAGTTCAGTTACACCTTCACATTGATCTTTCAAGATAAAGAGAGACTTAAACAGGACAACTCGGATTAATATTAATCCGTGGGTTATAATAATAATAGATTATAATAGGGTTATTATAATCCGGTAATAGATTATTATAATCCAGTAATAGATAATTATAATCCAGTAATAGATTAAGGCACGGCAAAAAATTGGAAGGATTAGATTATTATTAATAATATCATCCGGATTAATATTAATCTCTATTATAATTGAGATGAATTTCCCATAAATGTTCGGATATACAACTTTGATGACAGACAAACTGCAGACATAACACAGGACTGACGGGACATAACAGTGATCACATCAGTCACATGACGATCACTTGCATATGCTAGAGCTGGTAGATACCACGATGTTGACCCTAGAAGTAAATGAAAAGGAGCAAGCACCTCTGGGCCAGCGAATCTGTGCCGTGGGCATGTGCTCTTATAAAAAGGGGACCTTGAGAAAGGGAATAACTACCAGCTGTGTAGAAATAGCTACAATCCCAAAGACACAAACTGTTTCGAGGTTCGGAGCCGGCATATCACGATAGCAACTATGAACATGAATTTCTCCCGTCTCTTGGCGCCTTTTGTGGATGAAACCATTATCTGGGAATTGACATGGTAAGCATATTGTATATGATTTAAAGTTCACGTAAAAACTATTTCAGCTGTTTCAAGCAATTAATTATGGTGGGACATCATACGTCATAGTTTTGTATTTATTCCTAGCTTAGTGCTTGAAGATGCAAATTATGTGCAAATAACTAATAAACAAGTTCGGTGACCCCCAGTTTTTATTATTGAATTTTGATTGGTAAGATAGGGTGCACCTTAAGTTTAAATAATTCTGTACATGGGGATCAGAGCCACCTTAAATTTTCGAAAATCTTAGGTGGCTCTGAACCTTATGTACAAAAAACTTCACCCTTCATTAGGGAGAAGGGATAAGAAAATTACAAAGAGCATGTGCGGTATATGCATTATTCCAGTTCTTTTTAAATCTAATGCATACTTATCACATGTATGCATTAGGTATGTATACAGCTTATAACAAAGATTGTGGCGTACTTCTGGCATGCATGTACAATAATTTAAAAAGTGCTACTGTGATCAAATTCACACCTCTCTTTTCTAAGCTGTTTTAAAGCAAGAAAAGTAGTCTGTATGAGAAGAAAAATGTTGTTTACTTTTTTCAAACATTTCTTTTCTTTCCAGAGATATTCAAGTTTTTAAAAGATGCAAATTAGCAAAATGATGACGTCATACACTCAACCAAATTTTGATCAAATATGAACAAAAAGATATCTCAGCCAATTTGCATCAGAAATGTTTGATTCTTCGTAGTGGTACTCTACTAGTTGTGTTTCACAGCATGAGCTAAACAATTTTGTTACCATAAAAACATACTTAGACTTTGCAGACGACCTGGCTCTCATCTCAAGCACATTTCAAGAGACTCAGAAGAAGATGGACTGCCGGCCTGAATGGGAATGGGAAAGGAATGGGATTGAAAATCGACACCAAGAAAACCAAACTAATAAGGATAAATGCAAGCAACAACAACCGGGTTGTAGTTGATGGGCAGCAAGTGGAAGACACGGACAGCTTTGACTACCTGGAACAAGAATAACCAAACATAAAAGGGGCTAAGGGTGACATCAAAGAGCTGCCTACGAAAAGCCAGAGAAGCATTCAACAAGCTGGTTAAGATCTGGAAGAGTGGTCAACTGAGAATCTTCAAGTCCAACATCATACCAGTGCTATGTCACAGGTGCAAGACATGCCAAGAATGACCAAAATATTAGATGAGGCACGACTAGACACATTTCTACAAAAGAGTCAAAGGAGAATATTAAAAATATATTGGCCTATGAGGGGGACAAATGAAGAGGTGCACAGGTGAGGAGATGAGCTAAGACTTTCACCATCAGTAAGCAGATAAGGAGACAGAGGTGTTGCTGGATAGGGCATGTACTGCGCATGGACCCGGCACCAACAGAATCCGTGCATTGCTTTGACCTGGGCACCAGAGGGAAAGAGGAGCAGAGAGCGGCCTGAGGAGACATTGAAGAGAACTGAAGTGAGAGAAAGTCAGAAGGTGGGTTTTGCCACCTGGATTGAAGTGGTCACCACTGTGAAAATGGAGGAAACTAGTCAATGGCCCTATGTTCCCAGAGGAGAGTCAGGAACTAAGGATACGCTTCTTTGGGAAAATCGAAGATTGGATTTTTAATCTCAGATCACAAAGATACTTCACTCACAAAGAAACGAAGATTCCAAAAATGGATTATTTTGCCATGACAACCTCATAAACACTGTTCACATCAAACATAAAATATCAGTAAGCACTTATTTTTCGTCGAAGGTATCCTCGCTGAAATCATTTCACCATACAAAAGCCTTCACAAAAGTCACACAATGAAGCAGTTCTTCTTTAGCTTAATTGAAGCATAATGTGGCAAAAATGCATCTGAAGCAACGAATTCTGCGAAAACATGATCACCGCAAACTACACTCCTGACTATTCCAGAGAGGTACAGTATCCGTGGGCACACAGTGACTGTTGTAGAAAACATGCATTCAATTTAAAATGACACTTCACACTGATCAAGCTACCATTACATTTTATAATTAATCACTTTTGTATTTTAATCAAAATAGGCACTTGAAAACTTACTGTATTGACAGTGTTTACAAATGGCATACCTGTATTTTAACAGCGAAAACCACTGCACTGAGCCAAATATGCACTTTTCTCAACAGAAATGAACAGATCATGAATTCTAAAAATCCAGATTTAGGTAGCATTCCTTTTAACCAATCTAGATCTGGATTTTGTGATCGAAAACAAGATTTCCCGTCCCATTGATGGACAAACCAATCTTAGATGGCAATCCAAACAATCCACCTCCTGGCCGGAGGTGGATCGTTCAGATGAGTAACTGAAACTGGTTTCAGATTTTCGTTCCATTTCAGCGAATTGAACTTGGTATGGAATCAGTTCAGCCATCTTTGTGTTGAAAAAAGTGATTCCCAGGTGCCTTGTTGTTGTGTCTTGATCTATTTTTAGATTTTTGTTCCAGCTAACATGAAAATTCAAACAATCTGGATTAACTAGATCCGAAAATGGATTGGTTAAAAGGAACTCTACCTCAGATTTGATCTAATGAATCCACTCGAAGTGTGGATTGATAATCCATTTTCAGATCTTGGTAAAGAAACAAAAAATCCATTTTTGGATACAAGAATGCAGGATTTGGATTTTCCCAAAGAAACGCACCCTAATTCAAGATATTCAAGATACAAAAAAACACAGTTTTGGTAAACATACCATTACATGTTAAGCTCTCCACTAAATCCTGAATCATCTTTTGAAATCTCTCACATTCATTGTTCCAAGAGTAAGTTTTACTGTAGTTCTCTCTGAGCAGCTTGGCATTGTTGTCTCTGTCTTCTGGACTTTGGTTAGACAGTTGCTGGATCCTCTGCGCCCAGTCCCTAGCACCATCTGATTCAACAGTTACAGAGTTCCCACCTTCTACCTGTTCTAAAGCCTCAGCTATCCCTGATTCACCAGCAACAAGAACAGGAATACCAGCAGAAATGGCTTCCAGGGCAACCAACCCAAACCCTTCTGTGCGTGAAGGTAGTACAACCACATCTGACTCATGAAACATCATCTTAAGTTCATCTTGTTCATTGCAATAACTACGGATTGTTAACTGGTTGCGGCTTATGTCTGTGTTGTCAAGAAACCATTGTTCAATTTTTCGGTGCTCACCAGGAGACGAACCAACAAATGTCAGCTCAAACATCTTGCCAAGGGATCCTATGGCATTTGCAATAATATCATAACCTTTGAGAGTACGATCTTCAAAGGTTGATCGACCAAACATAAAGACGTTAAACTTCTTTACCACCGATCTGTCTTTGACCAGCTGTGATGACTCAGTATAGAACTTTTCGATTATCCCTGGAGTGATGACTTCTACCTTAATACTTGGAAGACTTCTGCTGTACTTCTGTTGTAGTCGTGAGCCCACAGCAACAACTACATCTGCAGCTTTGCACAGCTCAATTTCCTTTTTATGTTTCTTCTCATTTTCTTCGATTGAATCCAATGAAGCACTTTGTGTTACTTTGTACTTTCCAAGGTCCTCACAAAACACATGAACAAAATGCACCCACTTGCTCTTTGCATCTCGGAGACGGGCAATGAAAAAGGCAGGGATACCGAGTTTTCTTCCATGGCCTATCACAATGTCAGGATTTGGAAGTTCCGGTGGTGGTGTTTTCAACCAATCCAGGGGATCAGTAGATCCAGGAATAATCTGAGCAGTAATTAGATTCACTCCATGTTGTCTGGCATCTTCTGTTCCCAGCTTATCGCTTTGGGAGACGTAGCAGTGAACTTTGATTCTGTCACTCGCTGATTTTGCCAAATTAACAGCAAATTCTCTGTTGAAAGTGGACAGACCACCCTTTGAAGACTTCCATTCATCGCAGAGAAACATAACATTGATACGCTCCGGATCTTCCTGTCCCACATCGTTACTTCCTGCATTCGAGGCTTCGGTTTGCCTACACGCCATTATGTCAACAAACTATTCAGCAGATCAACCCCCAGCGCGCGATCGACATTTGCGGAAGTCCTTGGTAGGTACGTCATGTATGGGGACACATATTATCCCAGAACATTCATGGTTTACCACAGGCTGCCCAGACGTTGTATTCGATTTCCGCGATTACGTTACGTAACGTAAAAACTGAAATCTTAAATTAAGACGTTTTTTCATCTTAGAGACTGGTGCCTAGCTAAGACGGAAATTTTTACTGAATTTAAGATTAAAAATAGTCTTAAAATAAGACAATAACTACTTAAACAGGAGGTGCGTTGGAAAGATGAATGTTCATCTTAATTTAAGAGCGGTAGTCTTAAAGTAAGATTTTTTATGCCTTAACTTGAGTTTCATAACGTCTTAAATACGAAGTGCCTAGATAAGATTCATTTTCGTCTTATTTTAACATTAAAACATATCTTAATACAAGATATCTCTTGTCTTAATTTAAGATTTAAGATCTAACGGGATATTTGAAAAAATAACGGTCACTCGTTAGCGGTAAAATGGCGCATACAGAACATTTGCGTTCATAACTGGCTTGTTCGACAATGATAAATAAATGCAACACTACAAATATCATGAGAAACACTTTATTACGCTTATAAATTCAAACAACACATAGACAGAGATAAAAGGAACATGCAGGCCTTAGCTGTTTCAAATAGACGGTAACAGACCTGCGTTGTGTTCAAATCTGCTTCAGTTCACCTTCAAACATACAGCTATTCGCTATTGAATTTTAAAATCGTCTTCCAACTCCAAGAATTTTCTAGCAGCTCCGACCTCATCCTCTCTTGCTTGGAGATAATATCTTCGTCAAATGCAGGTGTAAAGAGAATAACAGTTTAGTCAAACCAATTTACCTCAACGAGAAACGTAAAATAGCGCCTAAAACTCGTAAAACTGTGGCACATCAAATAAAGCTGATGCCATTTCGGATCGAAATAGCCAATCAAAAACCTTGCTCAATTATAACTGACGCCATTTTGGATCGAAATTAGGCAATCAAAAGATTGTTCTGTTTTCTGAGAGCTCCTCCTCGCGTAAAAGAGCGATGGTGGTCAGAAAAGTGTTTTCCTGCGACAAAAATTCCGGCTAATTTCGGCTGGAATTAAAAATGGAACAGCAATTCTTCCGGAAATTCCATTCTAAAAATGGGCACTACATACTTCAGAAGTCCTCCTAGGAAGGTTGATACGGAAAGTCGAAGTGCTCATACCGTTTCTTCTGAAAGTTACTTCTGCTTCTACGTTCACACAATTATGCCACATGGAGAAATAGTGTGCTTGCATGTTTATTCATGCCTGCAGGCATTTTTCCTGTTAGTAAACTTTTATATAATTTTCCTGCACATAACACCAAATGACTTTCACAAGCTGTGGGGTATGCCGGTATAATATTATCAACGGTTGAATTCTGTTTATAAGATTTAAGAAGGGGCGCATCTTTATTTTCTATTTAAAGGGGCACTGTCACGAGCATAACTTCAAAAATTCAACAGCCCAAAAACATGTTTACACCATCAGAAACCTATTAACAGTGGTCAGGTTTAATTAAAATTACTAAACCAGTATACTGAAGATAAATATAGAGTGATAGCACTGTGATACCATCGGGAGCTTTTGATCTCAACTAGAAAAAGTCAGCCTGACTTTTTCAAGTTCTGTCCCTGTGGTTTGGAAAAATTGATGAAAACTATTTACGGTCACCCTCTTCTTTAAACAATTTGCCAGATATCATTCCCTTTACGTTCTAGGAGCATTTCCTGCATGGTTGAAAGTACTTAGACGTAATTTTGGTGCCGTTTTACTAAAAAGGTCACAAAATGGCCGTGACAGTGTCCCTTTAAGAAGCGGTACATCTTAATTAAGATGGTGTTATCTTAAAAGTCTGAAAAGCATCTTAAATTATGGTTAAGATTGAAGTATTCTTAAGACTTATAATAAAAGATGAATCGAAGATGAATGCGTCTGAAATTAAGACGCATTCATTATTTTAGATTAAAACTCATCTGCCACTTATCTTAAGTAAGATCCATGTCCGTATTAATTTAAGAGGCGTAAAGTAGTATCAGACTGAATTGAAGATGACCCCCGTCTTAAGTGTTGTCTTAAAATAACACTATAGCCGTCTTATTTTAAGAATGCATACATATTACCTAGGAAGGATAATATCTTAATTTAAGATTTCAGTTTTTACAGAGTACGTTTTCAGCCGATAACACAGTGTGCGAGAATGTTTTGAAAATTGCTCTAAATAGTACTTGTATTTTAAAGAATTTGAATCAAAATGTCTTACCTTGTATCATCTTGCGTTATGTTGACATTTCTGTGCTCCTGGAGTGGGTTTTAAGCCATTTAGACGAGTTTTTCTTCTGAGTTTGTCTTCTCCTAAAGAGAAACGAACTTTCGTTTCTCTTTAGCGTTTCTCTTTAGGGGAAGCACAGCCTCAGAAAGAAAAACTCGTCTAATTGCCTTTAAAATTTTCATATATCTCCCGGAACGTGTTTTCCTTACACTAGCACAAACAACTTCTATCAAAAGAAAAGTCTCGCTCGAGGGAAGCTTTGAATTTTAACTTATGCTCATTTTCTCCATAGAGTTTATCCTCTGTGTACTACCGACAGTCCCCAACATTTCCTCTTTTTTTCGTAACAGTTCGGCTGAGCTGCCAATGGAAAAAACCCTCAGCGGCACTTGACGATGAAAGGAAAACGACAATACGAGAATGATCTTTGTTCAATTTTTACCTAATTTGACTCTGTTTTGCTCACTTTGAACAGTTGCCGTCAAGATGTTGTGACACCAAGATTTTAAAGTCATGCAAAATAATGTTGCGATTTTCCTGCTCGAGCCTTGGGAACTCAGGCACTGGAGTTGTTTAAGTGCCAACCATTGAGCTTAAAGGGGCTTTGTCACGGATTTTAACATATTTAATTATTATTTTTGAACAGCCAAAATATACATTTGTGTTGCAGCAAACCTAGAAATAGTTGTCCATTTTTATTAACAATTGCTGTATCAGAGCACTGAAACTGTTCACAAGCGACTTTGGCTGGGAATGGCTAAGATGGAAATGGATTGCAACTTGAAAAATTAAGGTTAAACTTTTCAAGTTGTTTCCACGCGTCTTCCAAAAATTGTCATTTATAACCGTGGTTTGATTTCTCTTCTCGAAGTAAGGTTATATCTTCCTTAAGATCTTCAAAGATAATGTTTTTCATGGGTTTAGTTGCCTGCCACTAATATTAGAATAGTTTAGGCCAAAAATCCACAAAATCCCCGTGACCTTTTATCACCGTTGTCGTATATCATTTTAACGACTATTTTGCAGAATGCAAAATAGGAGTGTCATAGGAGAGCGCGCATTCACTTACGGGTGTGCGACAAATGCAGACTCCAGTTAGCCTGATAACGCTTCGGGTAGCCTAATTAACGTTAACGTTTTAACATCAACTTAACACTCATGAAGCGGTCATCCCCGAAACGCCTGTTTTAACAGTATTTCAAGCACTCCAGAAAAACTATTTACCTGTTAGCCTAATTAACGTTCCGGTTAGCCCGAATAGCGCTCTGGTTATCCTGTTTACGGTTAGCTCCCAATAATTGTAACGGTAACACGATATATACTGTCTGCAGTCTGCATTTGTCGCACACCGTTCACTCACACGGTCGGTTGGTTCTTGGGTCGTAGACTTCATTTGTAATTCCGCTGACCAATAAACCTGACGGAGATGAAATTAAATGTTGGCAGATGTGAAGCTGGGTGAAATAATGATTAGATGTTAATCAGCTATGTCAAGAGCGTGGGGTGCGAGCGTTTACTAATCCGTGTTTTCAAAAACATCACCTAGAAAGTATTTTGTGTCGTGTTGTTGCTTACGGAGCATTAGCGTAGGCAGTACGCATATTCTTGAAAGCATTCGAGAATTTTGGTAGGATTGATGGTTCAGATCGAAAAACAGCCTAACAGCAGTCTCTTTAATACAAGCCAGTCATCTGCTTGCTTTTATGAAGACCTCTGCTGCCCTCTGAACCATTAAGTACAGCCAATCAGCAGTTCTCTTACAATCGATGAAACTCACATGTGCTGAGCAGCTTGCTTCTATGAAACCTTGAACAAAAGTATAATGGCGTCTCGCATGGCGCCCTTCTGAATTTTCAGGACGACATTTCTCTCCTCTTGCAAACAAGAAACACTTTTTTTGGAGTTTAAAATGGAACAAATAAAGAACACTCGACCGCCTTTCTGTCGGAAAAAAGCACTAAAATGTACGCGACAAGAGTTAAAGGTGGTCTGCGTATTCACTGGAATTTTGCATATTGTCCTAGAGGAAATGTAGAAGTTTGTATTTTTGTACGTGAAGAATTTGTTTTTCTTCTCAGGAGGCCTTTATCAGTAGCTTTACTTTTACTGTCGCATGTCTTTGAATAAGGAAAATTCTCCAAATATCTAGCGTAGCTAAACGAACCTTGTTCCTACATGTTCGCGTTTGTCATGTCGTTACATCTCATTAGTATTCAAAACGTGCAGTAGCTCTCTTCTTCTACCCATACTAACTTTCGGTCTTTTTGCATGCACTTATGTGCTTTCTCCGACAACCTTTCTAGAAATAGCTGTATACAAACATGTTTCAGACGGGCTGTCTGATATATATTGGAAACAGAAGTTGAAAAATTAATCTACGGTTTTTCACGTACTATTTCCAAAACGAGAGCGAGTGTTTCATCGGGGTATCCAAACACCGAGAAACAAATGAAAGCACGAGGCCGTAGGCCTCGTGAATGCTTCACATAATCCCGGTAGAAGTTGCTCAACAAAATGTATTTATTAATGATAAATGTTCTGTAAATAAATTAACAGAACAAGAATTAAAATTAATTACACATTTTATTAAACCTTCACGCCAAGTGCTACCTTTGTGTGCAGTCTGTGTCATGTCTAAACCTCCCCCCCCCCCCCAACCCGCACAGCACAGACTGAGGGATGCTTTGATGGTAGTGATAATACTGTTATATTTCGAAGATGTTGTTTAATTGGTTGGTGCTATAGAGCACTTTCACATGCCATAAGGGAAAAGCCCTGGGACCCAGGTTGGCCATATGTCACGGCAGCCTTATTGGTGTTGCAAGCAAATAAACTGCGGCCATATTGGTGTACCAAGCCACTCCGGGAATTAAACTCTATTTTTGTGCAAAAATTGCCTTCCATTTTAGTAAACCAATATGGCCGCTGGTCACCTGATTGGAAACGCTCTGTATTATTTTAGATCTAACGTTAAAAATTGAGTGTGCAACGGATCTAAAAGTATTAAAGTGTTGCGTCCTGTGAGCAAATGAGACAAATCTCTTCAGTTGCTTTTGACACGAGATTTTATTTTACCTCAAAAATATTGCTACTAGAACTAGAAGATACGAATATTCATATTTTTTTCAGCTAAAGCCACTCCAACAAGTTAACATCAGTTAAGATTACCAGTCTAAGGAAGGCTAAGTACATTGTGCTTAGTTTGAATCAAACTGTGTTGTGATTAATAATTACATTGGTAACAAATTGTTACAAATATTTCACACGGAATCCAAGTCACTGTAAGAGGTGAATTAGTAGATACAATTTTGGCTACGATTATGGCATGCGACACGCTTACGCCATGACTACAACACGATTTGCGCCTTGTAAATCAACCTACCAGATTCTTACGACACACGCTCGTCGCATTTGAAAAAGTAAAACACCTTCTGGCGATGGCTAAAAACTGGGAAAACCATGATATTACAATCAACAGCCAAAATCATGTATAACTGTTATAAAAAAGTAGTCGAACGTCACCTTACGGACACCTCTATACTACAGACAGTTCTCTTAATCCCGGCAGAGCTAGTCACCTACGCAAACGCTGTTTGGGCTCGTCGGGTTTCTGGGAAAGGAACGCGTGACAAAGAGCGTCTGCGTAGTACACCATCGGCAAAGTAAGTATCAAATTTGATAACCCCATGACGTCACAACATGGCGCCATTTCAGAACTCGGTGAGGTTTGGGAGAACATTCTCTTTGTTCGTCAACATGTGGTGCGTCCCAATAGCAACACCAATGACTTATGTTGTTATTCTGACTAATCTCAAACTGTAATTGATCTAGTGTAAGAAAGATATTCGAATCAGTATTAACTTTTTAACTGCGCCTACCATGCACCAAGGGCTTTTTCAGTAAACACCAGATCCCAGAGGTTTTTCTCGATAGCCATGACTTGAGCCAAGGTGCTGCGCTACAGGAGATAGACTTTAAAGAAATGGTTCCTTACAGAAAATGGCCCCTTACAGTAAAGGTCATCACAGGTGATGGTACCTTCTCGGGGGATGTCCGTTAAGGCCAATGATACCTTACAATGAGTAGGAGGCCCTTTACAGGAAGTTGCCCGCTTACAAGAGGTTATAATTTAATAAACGCTGGATGTTTGAGAGAAACTTATGCTTATTCACCTGTATTTCTTATAGCCTTCCGCCTACAGCCTTGGTTCTTAAATTCCACATATGAAGTTACCATGTCTGTGAACCGCTATATTTAATTACGTGTAATTTTTCATGATACTTGACATAGTTTCAATGGGTACTTATTTGCTTGAATTATCCTTGACAGTCTTTGATCATCAATTTGGTATTTTAAAATTCTCTTTCTTCAATACTGTCTTCATCAGCTTTAGTATAGAAAAAGAAGAGCTGTTCTTCAACCGTTCATTCAGTTCATTGTATGCTTATTACAACCTGTTGTATGATCCTAATTACGTGTAGTTTTCATTCATACTGCAGCCGTCTCAACTCATTAGGATCGTAGTTGTGCAGGTTTGTTTGGTTGGACCAAGCACCATACTTTGCCCCGTCCATTTCTGTTGCAACCTAAAAAGAAGTCAAATAGCAATTTACCTTAAAACGCGTAACCTATAAGAAAACTGCTTGGCCTCTTCTATGTTTTTCAAGGCAAAGTAGAGCTTACATAACTTTAAGTTAAAGGGGCCTGGGAAGAATTCAAACGGCTCATCAAAAGAAGTGATACGCTGATCTCATCAAACAGCACACCAAAATGATAGGCTTTATCAACTTTGTTTGCTTGGATGAGAAGTGGGCTTATCACAGCTTGGAATAAAAGTAGATTTTCTGAGTTTTGATAACTCACGTGATTCCGTTTAAAAAAAACCACTCACATTTGGCTAAGTTACGGCGATTACCTTTCCGATCGAATAACAACGCCAATCTTTGGAGAAAACCCTCTAACACTAAGAGTATTTCCTGCCTTAAAATTTGGAGGTTATTCTTTTTCCATTTTTACATGTATTACCATAGCAGAAGTATGGCCAATTCATTGGTATTCATTTGTTAAAAATCCACTACACTTCCAGCCCGCAAAACGTTTCATGTTGTCATTATCCTGTAAACATACCTTATTTCCTTGAGCCAGTCTGTGATCTGCCCCGCCAATTGTCTCACCGCACTCTGGGCATGATCTCTGTTGCATAGCTCCACCACACTCGCCTATTGCGTAGATATGTCCATTTGGACACTTGTACCAGTGGCCTTGAGAGAAATTCATCGCCTTAACAATCATGACACGCTCTTCGGGAGTCAGATCATCCAAACCACAGTTTCGTCGGATTTGGTTTATGGCGGATTCAATGTCATCAGCATCTTGCTTGCTGAGTTTGCTGCCTGCATCTAGCTGTTTTCCTTGCCTTGCTAACCATTCTTCGTTGTCAAATGTGATAGGAATGGAACGTTTCTTGATCTCACACTGAACCACACGAATCTTCAGTAGAAGACCAACACAGACGACTTCATCTCTTATGTCTGTTAGCCTCTGAAGGGAGATTTGAAACTTCATTAGGTCCTCCTCTAGATGGTTCAGCTTTTCGTGAACGTCTTTTGCTGCTTGGAGGTACATCTGGTCAAGAGCACTCTGGCTTGTACTGGATGGTGTCAGTACTCCATGGCAAGTATTTCTTAGCAGGTCGGTCTTTATGTTTTCTCGCACCTTGTATATTTGCTCCAGTAGCTTTATCTGGTTCTTAATTGTGTTGAGCTCCGCCATGGTTTTTCTCTGCTGCAACCAGCTCCTTAAAAGATCGTAGCTCGAGGTGCCCAAGTCAGTGTGTTTGTGCTCTTCATAATTCTCATTCTCGGAGTCACTTTCGGAATCGGTCTCAGACAACGCCTTCCTTAACCGAAAATCAGGATATTTTCGTACAAGAGAGTGAGTTTTCCTTTCCAACCTTTTTGTCAATTCTTGATATTGCTGTTCCTCTTCGTTAAGTAGCTTTTTCACCAATTCGACGTCGGCCAGCTTTTCTTTAACAATGTCAGCATACCGGTAGCTGATTCGGATGGGCGTCTTGCACTTCGGACATTCCTTCAACTTGACATTGTCGTTTTCGCCATCTTTGTCCATCCAGTAGTCCAATGCTGTAACCTCAAACACGTGTCCACAGTCCAATAGCTCAATGAACCTCGCATCTTTTTCCTCTTCAGTTCCAAAGAACACTTCGGTAACCTTGTCTTTCTGACAAATTCTGCACAGCTTGGGGCACGGTTCACCGCACAGACCGATACATGGGTGGTTGAAATTGCACAAGCTCGAGCCAATTAACAGTCTCTTCTTGCATGGCTCGTTACATCGAGGACGGTTGCATTTTTCACCACAAAGCCTCGTGCACTTGAAATGTGGGCAAATCCAGGAACATCTTTCCTACAAAATAAGTAATAAACTGACAATCATTATGGGGCTTTGGCATCATATACCCATACAGCTTTTACCCATTTTAGAATACGGGGATATTTTCTACATTTTTGACAGTTCAGCAAATACCCTTGTTTTGAAAGCAGGAATAAAAGAAGTTGAATATTACGTACATGAAACAGAAACGAAACATTACAGGCAGCGAAAAGATATCACGAGGAAATGGTGAAATGGCTGGAAAGGCTCGACGATGAGAAGTGGCACTCATGTTACACGCCACGTGCCGATTTCGTTGTGTTAGTAGCATAGATATTGGACCTGACATGAGTAATGTAGTTCTAAATATTAACCTTTGTTGTCAGGGTCCGTTTTTGCGGGCATTTATTGATATGCTTACCCTGCATGGCGTGCAAGGCTCCATGCATTGTTTGGGACATCTGCTGTGGATGCATCGGTTCTCGCATTTCTCTGGACAAGGTGGGCAGTTTTTTGTGCAAGGCTCTTGGCATAGGTGAAGACATACTCGTATTCTTTCACAATCGGCTTCGCAAGGAACGTGCATTCTCCCTTGTTTGCATTTACCACAGTTTCCAACGCAGGGATGTTCACATTCCAAAATCGCACGACAAGGCTCTTCACATCGATAACTTTGCGACAGTTCCCAGCAAGGCTTTTCAATCTCATGACCACAATCAAATTCTCTCTTGATAATCTTCAGACACTGGAACGAACTGCAGTCTTCCCAGCACTTTCCAGGGCAGAGATGACCACATAGCAGAAACTCGAAACACTTCATCTGACACTTGAATGTCTCCACGGGCATTCCGCATGGTACAATCTGCTTGTGTCCGCATGCCGGGATCTCCTTTTCTATTTCTACAGGGCACCCAGGGCAATCTTCACCAAAGTGGCACTTTCTGTTGCATCTGCTTTCGTGCTCAGAGCACAGCTCCATGGGGCAGTCCTTTTGGCACTTGTACAACGCATGGTCACTGTCATCAGGATGACACACTCTTTCGCAAACGTGGCCGCAAGGAAGGCGAAACGCACATGGCAAGATACAACCTCCTTCTGGTGCTTTCTTGAAGTCGTCCGCAACCTTTGCATAGATTATCCGCTCCGGGTGGTTGCTGCAGACCAACTTCAACGAGTCTCCTATGGCGTTCTGTTGCTTCATGTCTTCGACAATAAGCTTCCACAATTCACTTTTCTCAGCTAACAGGGCGAAGTTACCAATGCAATAGAGACCCTTACGAGCTCGAGACAAGGCAACACAGACTCGATTTTTAACTGCCAAAAAGCCAATCTTCCTTTGGTGATTGGATCTAACCAGAGAGAGCAATATAATGTCGTTCTCTTCCCCTTGAAAGTTGTCGACAGCAGTGACTCTGACGCCTTCAAATTTGGCTTTGGGCATCGTCTTCTTCAGGGTTATAACCTGACCAGTGTACATAGTCAGCACCGTTATCTGTTGAGGAGCGTACCCTTGCAAAATGAAGTATTCACACAGGGCTGCAATGTATTCTGCTTCGTGCTTGTTTGAGTGGCTCTTCAGTTTGTCATTTATTTCACTTTCATCTTCAAGGAATCGATGATCGATAAAATAAATGTTCTTGGAGACACCACTGACATCTTCGTATTCATGCACAGATTCGTGGTCTTGAAGATCTTCATAGATAAACCGCATCAATCTCGCAATCTCGGGTCTCATTCGATGCTGAGTGTTTAGCTGGTAACACCGCATACCGCTGTTCACCATTCTTTCAAACAGCGACACGTCAAGATTGTACTCTCTCGCTAGAGTGTACACAGTCGGGTTTGGTCTCAGCTGCTTGTGATCACCAATGAGAATCAAATGCTGTGTGCATTTAGTCAAAGAGGTTATGATGTGAGCCTCCAGGACTTCAGCGGCTTCCTCGACAACGACTATTGTCGGTTTGATTTCTTCTAAGATGGCGCGATACTTTGCAGCACCAGTTGTGGTCATTCCAATTACCACTGCTTCTCTCAGCGCTTGTAGCTCTTCATAGTCTCGAACCTCTGTGAAACGTTTACAGATGCTTTCATATTGTTCTCGCTTTCTTGAAATCTCCTCTTGGCAGTTGAGCTGGAAAATTCGGAGCCAAAACAAATAAAGTCTCCAACAGTCCTCAAGTGGAAGGCTCCAAACGTTTTGAACATTGGCAACCTGGGCTGGGAGGAGAGGGTGAAGCTTGGATTCTCCTCGTAGAACCTTTAAATGATCGTTGGACAGACCTGAGTTTGTCGTTTTCCCTTGTGTAGCGTTGTCCTGTCCTTCTAAGAGTTGGAACTGGTTCTCACCGAGTAAGCGTTGGTTTTGAATAATGTCAGCATCCTTGTCTACCTCGACGCTTTCTTCAGTGCCTTCATTAGCATCATCACTGGTCAACTCGCTTTCAGCTCTCACTGACTCGGCAGGCATTTTCCTTGGAGAAAAACCTGCCGGACTGGAATGCTTCAAACCGAGCCAACTTTGAATTACAGATTTTCCTTGCAATCTAAATGTGTTCTCTTCCGCTTTAAGCTGCTCAAGATGTCTCCAGCCAACAAAGTTCTGCAGTTCTCTGAGGGTAAGGATATTCCGCTTGCTGATCGCGAGTCTACGAGTTGCTCTCTCGATGGCGTCTTTACATTTGGCCATTTCTACTTTGATGCGACGCTTATTGTCTGAGGAAGTTGTGTACTCGTGCAGGTTGTATCTTTGGAGACTTTCCGAAGAACATCTTCCACCAACCCGGATTATTCCTGTCTGTTGGAACTTTAACACTCCCTCCAAAAACTGATCCAGGGCGTGGTTTGTATAGCATACCATCAACATCGCAGACTTCTTCTCCGCGTCCCACACATGTCTGTTGTCAAGAAGTGCCCTAACGATCTTCAAGCCAACGTACGTTTTACCTGAAAGGAGATAATTTCAAAAACAAACCAATTTCAAATTAAAATCGACGAATTATATTTGTTTGTTCATGGCACACGAAAATACAATGCAATAACACGGTGCAAAGTATTAGGGCAATCAGTTTTGATGGCTTTATTCTAATTGCATTTATTAATTATAAAATGTATATTGGATTCTGTGCGAGCTCGATTAGCTAAAACATCATGTTCTATTCAACAAAATGAAGAAGCTAAAGCCATGTGTGACGCTTTGATAAAACATGGCATTCCAGCAAATCAAAGCGTGCGTAGAATCCATTCTTATTATAAAATTTACAAATGAAGAAACTTTTTTAACAGCCACTTATTATAATCTCATGTAACACGATGGACTTGGAAAACAAATTCCCGTCGATCTATATTCACAAACGGTGTTGCCTAAAAACATCGTTACTCATTACATAATTTTGCATACCTTGCCCTTCTATATCCGTCTTTAAACGCAAACAAAGCCGTTGTACAAAGACGGATTGCATTCAACTAAGACAAGGAAGAATTGAAACTAAGTCAACGATACCTGTCCCTGGAGGACCTTGTATAACTGAAAACTCTTTCGTAAGGGCACCTTTCAAGGACTCAAGCTGCGACTCGTTCAATTTAACATCATCAACGTGGGGCCAAGTAGGGAAATCACAAACGGACACTTTGTTTGCACCCTCTACATCAGGCACTCCAAGGGTCTCTCCCAGGTCATACTGCACTTGTTTTCTTGACTTCTTGTCTCTAAGGTACTGAGGAAGCTTCACATCAGAGTTACAGTGGACCAGGTATTCTTGGAAAGGAAACGTTTCAGGGGTAACCTGCTTCAACTGTTGTAGAATAGGTCGGTAGGCCTCAAAGTACGCTGGCGACTCTACCATCACGTACTTATCACGCGACCTTTGCGTGGATTCAAGATCCTCGACAAATCGAATGTCCAGTCGTCCCGACCTGAGATCTTCGGGTTTACGATTGGCCACCGTCGCAAACAGCATGGTCTTAAAATTATCCCTTGACAAGCAAAGGAAAGATCCAAACAGCAAGCGCTTGGAATGCTCCCATGGGATCTTCCGGAGGCTTCTCATGTCAAGGTGAATGCAGTGCACGATTCCGGCTGTTGTACAAACAGTATTCATAATCTCGACGTTCTCGTAAATGTACAAATTTTGAGATCGATCATTCTTGGGGGTCTTCTTGATGATCTCTTTGATACCCTCGCGTAACGGAGCGACAAAATCTTCACGAAGGAGACGAAACTGAACATCTAGATAGTCATTAAGGTCTTTGTATTTCTGCGTCTTCTCAGTCTTGTTTCGTCGTAGAAATGGTTTCTCGTCTGAGTGAATTTCTTTCTCGTTCGGATAAATGGAGATTCCCTTGAAGTCATCTGGTGGGGGTGGTTCGACTTCTTGTCTTTTTGTTTTCTTCGGCGCCTGGGCCATTTTCCTTTCTTCTCCAATGAGCTCGCGTCTTTTTGACAAAAGAATTTCCACTTCTTTCCTAAACTCCTCAACTCTTTTCACACTAATGTCTTTAAGGATTCCACCAAAATGGTCGATAGGTATGTCCGTCGAAAATGAGCGAGGAAACCTTACAAGCCATTCTTTAAAGAAAGTTATCAAGCATTCCACGAGTACACTGAATTGAGACTCAGACTCCATTTCTTCCTGTATCATTGGGAGATTTAAGATGTACTTTGGCAAATGGGTGCGCATAAAGGCAGATCCTTTGCAAATCGACATCACATCAATCAGATTCTGCGCCATCTGGGTGTGACACATCTTGCCTAAGATTTCTACAAGCAGCGTCATCCAATCTTCCTTTATTTCCTCAGCGTTTACTAACATTTCAAAACTTTCACGGTACTGAAGAAGGCTCACAGCAATCTCTGAAGGTTCTGTAGACTGTAGTTCTTGTAGTTTTCGGTAACCAAGACGTGGGCCTCTTTGTCGATATACTTGTTGTTGTTCTTGATATTGGGCTCTACCATGACCACCTTCAGGCGAAAAGGAGACCATAGTTCACTATAAGTATGAGCGTTTTGTCTTTTACGAGAAACTTCTACAGGTTATTGCTAAACGGTTCTTTAGTAAAGAGAAATACATTTAAATTGAGGTCATAAACTTATCAAAAACGTTTTGTGTCAGAATAGAGAACACTAACTGAAACTTGGAACCACAATGTAAGCAGTTGCATATTATTATTATTAAGATACCCTGCAGCTGCTGCTAATACAGCTCTTTGAGCTTCTTTGCAATACCCAGCATGTAGGGTATTGCAAAGAAATCTGTTAGATTTGTTTTAATACTTCATCTTATGAACGAGACTCACATCTGCTTCACGATTTAGAGTCTACATCCATTTCCTAATAGGGGAACATTCAAGGGTTGCATCTTATGAGCATGGCCAAAAAGTTACCAAATGACAGATTTATTTCCTGCTGTATATTGCTGGTTTTCACTGTCACGCCACAAAAAAGTAAATCCAAAACCATTGAGTGAAAAAACTCAAGAATATTATAGGTTGTAGAAAATTACCAGTTATTCTGTTTGTCCAAGTCTCGGGTTTGTACGGTATTCCGTACTCGAGTTATCCGTCAAAATGTTCCACACAAATTTACAGAGCTTTGTATGGAAACGCCATGTTGGTGCCCATGCAGTTGGGCACCAACATGGCGGCCGGAAATCAATGAAAACATCTGGAATTCACTTCTTCTATAAAAGGCAGTTATATCACTCTCATGAACAAGTAAGCATTCACATAAATACTTCTCACAAAACCTCAACTGTTCAGATTGTTAAAAATCGTTGGATAAGGCATTATTTTGAAGCATACGTGACAGCCTTCTGGCGGCCATCTTGATGTCGTGTGGCGTGAAATTCGGAAATTCAAAATGTTCTATCTTAAAGACGGCGGCTGCTATCGAGCTAAAAACTTTCAACAAAATATATATTAAGGATGTCTAATAGCCAGTGAAGGATAAAAACTCAGGGGTCTTGCGATTCTGGATTTTAGAATTTTGATGACGTCACGTGAAAACCAAGAATAGCGTGACAACTCTGGATAAAGAAAATGTCATGCAAAGTTTGAGATCCATTTAGACTAATTTCAAAGCTGAAATTTTTTATCCTTCATTATATCACGCTGATGCTGCTGATGATTTCGTGGTGATATATAAGGGAAAAAATTTCATATTTGATCACCCTAAGTATGAGCTATATTAAAAGTACGAAGGATGGTATGTGACTAACGAAATTGTATGATGTAATTTCGCTTGTTGTAAGAACCTTCTAAACTATAATGTACAAAATATCAAAATATATATGCCAGCCTAACGATGTTTTCTCGACACGTTTATAGATGTTTTAGTGTTAATTCATAAACCCAATAGAATTCGCATCACACTCTGTCCCTAATGGTTAACCGCATTAATGTCATGTCTGGTATATAACAATTTTCTACACTGAAAACTTTGTGTTTCTCTTGAATCAGAGCTTTGAATAAATCTGCCTTGCTTTTTAGAAGTCAATTATAATAATATTTTTCTTAAATACGCTTGAAATTTCTTTCAATCGGTAAGATAACTTCTTTGGAATATTAATTGCTGACCCAGCTTTGACAGGTTTCAACTTGCATGATTTTAAGCAAATCTTGGAGCGGGTTTTTATGTGGTCAGTATACTTCATTTCTTCCTCAGTTTAACCATTTTTTAACTCGTTTCATTGCAAATTGAATCAAGAAGCTATCGAATTGCCGAGAATCCAGTACACAGTCGGCTAAATTCGATAGGCGGAAAAGATCAAACGGGAAATTAAGATGTAATGGTTCCAGTCCTAAACAGAACTTTGATCTGATTCGAATCTGATGAATAGCTATGTGAATATGTATTTATCGACTTCAATGCCGCAAAGCTCGTCCTCACAAGCAGGTTCACGCTAAAAATACAACAGATTACCTCCTCTTGTGTTTGTGTTTGGAGGTCTTCCTCTTTGTCTTCCACCACCTTTTCCTCTACCAACATTTTTTCGGTCCATAAATTTCTCAGGTTGTTGTCAGTTAACTCGTACTGTAGCCCAGATTGCTTCTTTAGTTTGGGCACAATTGTTACAGTAGCATCGGGATTATCCTACGATTTCGAAAGCGAAATAATTAGCGAAGGAACTATGTAAGCCATGTTGTTTGTCGATTCTCGGAAAACGAGGAAGTGTTCTGTGAAACAATCACTTGGCGTGATACAATTTGATTGGTCGATTTACACAAAGCTGTCTGAGACAGCCTGTACCGGAAATGTAAGAATGGAAGGGATTGTCTCTGTGGACTCCCGGACTAAGATAGGAGAAAACAGAAGCTGAAAAAACTAATTATATAATAAACGGTTATTTAACAGAAAAATAAAGTTTGTTGAAGCTTTTATACAATTCTTTTTGACGGAAATTGAACTAATCAAATGAATGAGGGATGTTGATCTTGTCAGGTTGTTGTAAAACTTTTTGAAGATTTTACTTTTATAAACCTTACTTGTTTCTAAATAGGTGTCTATCTTAAAATGTTTTATTTCCTAGGTTAAAAGCAGCATCATTTAGCGAGATAGAAAAATATAAAATCTACTTCTTTTATTTGAATTGCAAATAATTATCAGATATTTTAATATTCATATTTTATTCTCACATTCACATCCGAAGGCTCGTCGCAAGCCCAAAAATTTGAAGTGTTCTCTACTGAATTTTTAACAGCCAAAAAATCTTCAATTCAGTGCTTTTGACATGAATTATGGGTGTTTTATCCTTACAATGTAGACAGACTACATACTGGCTGGATAAAACGTAAGGAACCGCGAAGTTGACTTAGCACGTGGAAAGTCTTGATTGCCATCAAGAAAAAGCTGGTCGGAATCTTGGAGTCCATACTCTTAAGGTACAGTTTAACATTAACCGAGAGTTTGGAATTTTTCAACTTATATTCTAGAAGTCAATGTTTAAAACCCTACTTCCTTACTAGCTAGATATTAAGCCAATATAAACTATAGTCGGTAATGAAATATTCTTCTGTTTGTTGCTCGCTTCACGGTGAGTATGGTACGCGCATGTTGCATTTTAAAACCAAAGCAAGAAGAACTCTACATTTGGTTTTAACTGTAGTCTGAAATGTCATCTAAGGAAGAGAGGACGGATGACATTTCAGACTATTTTAAATGCTGATAGTAACACAAAGCATATAGCAACTTGAACACGAGAAAAATGAATGAAGGAGGTTTGGCCAAAAAGGCTTTAAAACTTTGTATTTAATTGTCAGTGCACGATGTTTTCGGTTGTCCAAGTTATAAACTTCTAGAAAAGTTATATAATTTCTTACAGAATAAACTTAACATAACTTTTAGATTACAGCCGGAGTATACGTGAAATTTCTATTTATCTAGATGAAATCTACTTCACAAAAGGCGTTCTTCTGTATGTTTTTTTCATACAAGTTTACCTCATCTTCATGCACAAGACATCTTGATCCTTTCAGTCGTAACAGTCATCGCTATCAAGTATCTTAAGATATCGAAAGATAGACATGCCGATGACGAGAAGTTGCTGATCTCTTTTTGTGTGTCGATCCCAAAAATATTAAGTCAATAAGGATTTTTATTGTCATAAATTAGTGTACATCACCATTACCACCACCTCCACTACCATCATCGCCATGATGATGATGATGATGATGATGATGATGATGATGATGATTCATCATCATCGTCGTTGTTGCCACCACCACCATCATCTTGCTCATCACCGTCATCGTCATTATAACCGTCGTTCATCGTCGCCATCATCATCATCATCATTACAATCATCGTCGCCGTCATTATCATAATCATCATTTACATCATTTATAATAAGTTATTTGCACAAGCAGGCTTGCTTCGCCCGTGCTTCACATAATCCCGGTTGAAGTTGCTGAGGATGGGAATGGAGTTTTGCGTTTATTTCGTTATACACCCACAGAATAAGAATTAATTAGGCATTTTAATGAACCTTCTTCTTCACTGTAATACAATGATATTCACTAATCAACATGTCCTTACGTCACAGGCCAGGCTTCAACGTGCATGTGCCTTCTGGATGAGTTGACAGTGGATTTGACTCAGTATTAGAGGCAGCTGTGTCCGCTGAATGAGGATAGGCTGGTACAGGTCAGTTTAAGGGGGGGGGGGGGGGGGGTAAAGGTGAATTTGAGTGAAATTTTAAGAGTTTTAAAGAAGAGATAGAAGAAAAAAAAATTATTTTTGGAACACCAACGCAAGAGCACCCCAGGTTGTCAGGGGACTGTTTTTTGTTGTGTCAGATTCTCTTTGAAATGTTGTTTCATTGATCGGTGATAGCTAAGGAAAATTGATATTCAAATTCTAATTTTAAAATGACATTAAATCTCTTATATTTCTTATTTCTCCAAATTTTACTAATCCTTTGAGAAAAACTACAGTGGAACCCCGTTAATACGGCCACCAACGGGCCATGGAAATTTGGCCGTATTAACGGGGTGGCCGTATAAACGGGGTAGGGTCAAATTTCATGACTGGTCTACTTCAAGTGACGTCTTGACAGATACATATCACAATTGAACAGAGCCACATCAAAATGCTAACAAATCTATTGGACCTTGATAATCTTTCCGTAAGAGATGTTCACAAAGAGGAGAAAAGCTCAAAGAGATCCACGGGCGTTTTGAATAAAATAATATCATTCAATATTGTTTCTCAAGTGCTGTATTTGTTTAGTCTGGTCAATTATTAATAGGTATTTGGTTCAAGTGGCCGTATTAGCGGGGTAATGTTATAAAGGATTGTATAGTTTGGGCTTTCAGAATGTGGCCGTTGGCCGTATTAACGGGGTGGCCGCATTAACGGGGTTTTATTATAAGAAAATGTATGGGCGTTTCGCCGGGACAAAAAAAAGTGGCCGTAATAACGAGGTGGCCGTATTAACGAGGTGGCCGTAAGGCGGGGTTCCACTGTATCTCTTTCCAAACATCCCCAAAAATCACGAAAAAATTTACAAAACACCGCTTACCATAGCTTTGCGGGATGAACAGAGGGTTTTGAGAGTGTTTGAAACGGGAGCGAGATATTCGCATCAAACCCAAGTTACGCGGTGGGAAAACGGGCTTCAGGTGAACCCCCGCCTTAACTGAAAAGCCACGTTCTGTAACTTATGTTTCACTACTCTATAAGGGAAAAATTTCCCTAGATCCGCATTGTAAAATCATGGGTCAGTTATAATTGAAGAAGAAACAATGTTATCGAATATTTATAATGACTAAAACAACAATATCAGGAGGAGAGGGAGACGGTTGAGAGCCCTCTTCAAGGGAACTTTTGCGGAAAAGAGAGAGGGTTGGGTTTAACGAGATGAATCGTGACTTGGTTACATGAAGTATGGTTGTTGTCAATGAGAAAATGGTCGATCTTTTCCATGTTCGATCCACGTCAATGCATAGGCTTGCTAGACTATGAATTTGCTCCAACTTTTGGCGCACAAGGAGAAGAAAGAAAGCAAGAAGTTTATGAAGCTTGGGCGATGTATTGTCTGACAGCTTTCAAAATTTTGTGGTGGGTGCAAGAGAATTATATCGACTGGCTTAGCAAACAATGTTGAATTTTTTAAATCACTGAATTGTGAAGGTAGAAAATGGAAAGGTCAAGCAGAACTGAAAATGTTTTTAAACCCTTGTAACTCCGTTTCAACAGTTTTTTTTGGGACTACTGAGATTTTCCAAAATGAAAATGCAAGATGGCTGCAGGCTGTTAAGCTGAACAACTGCTAATTGGTCATATTGTAGCTAAGGGATTTAGGGCTGGGTTTTACAAGTTCTCTCCTTTGACAGTTGTCAGTAAATAACTAACTTAGTCTTGTGTTAGTCCATTTCATGATTAGCTGTCCACTGACGGTTGACGTTATAAAATTTTGTCATACCTGGCCTAGGGTGGGGAGGGAGGGGTGAGAATGAGGGGTCATTCCCCATATGGCAAGCATGGGGCGGGCTGCTTATTGCAGTTTGTACGAGTTGAAAGTTCTGTTTTGATACTTGTTAGGGTGACTTTCTTTTTATGTTTGTGGCTATTTAGAGTACCTAAAAGTTCTTTGCTTTTATTTTCAAGGTAGAGCACACTATCAGGGCTGCAAATAACAGTCACTGAGATATTGGACAATGGCCGACCAAAATTTGTAAATATCCGATTAACTCCCAACTGTGGTCGGACAGAATGTCTGGACCAATGTTCTGCATTGATAAAGCATTAGATTAGCAGGTTCCCATATCGATGAGTACTTTAATATGATATCTGGCCTCACTTTTGTTTTGTCTGATGAAAATGGTCACCTAGTTAGACACATGTCCTTTCAAGCGAAAAACATTATTTGCAGCCCTGCACTATACTAAGGTTAATCACCAATAACTTAAAAGATGTTTTCTAATATGTATCGCTTCTTTAGCCAAGAGTGAAGGAAAGACAGTTATGATGGACAGCTAGCTATGATGATTGACAGCCTTGACAAAGATGTCTAACTGATCAGGGAACTTGACAATCACATACCGGTGAGTTGAATTTTGTTGCTGTAAAATGAAAATTGATAAGTTCACTTTTGAGTCCTGGTTGCCCCTCTTAGCTTTACAAACATACTACATTTTGTTGATTATCACTGGGTTAAAAATGTGGGAACAACATCGAGGTGTTTTGTTGTGCCAGATTCTCTTTGAAATGTTGTTTCATTGATACAGTGATAGCTAAGGAAAATTGACATTCAATGTGATTGGGCTCTTGACCTAAAACTTTTGTTAATCATGTTTCATGGGCTCTCATTGGTTCTCTGCAGTTAGCTAGACTGACTTATTCGATTGGTGGGTCACCATGTTGATTGTGGAGAAAAACTCTTAAAAAAACTATGGAGAGAAAATATCTACTCTGGGTCCTTGTTATGATGTCTAAATGTGACAGCCATGTGTACACACAGTAATGTGATGAGAAGCAGTCACTCACTCCAACATTGTTAGCTAATTTGGAGATAAGACAGTAATGTAATGTTAGTTGTGGTATGAAAGTGTGCTAAATAGGAAGTGACTGAGGGCTGAGGTGGTAGAGAGGGTTTCAAGGCTGGAAATTTTACGCAGAATTCTTACAAGCATCCCAGCCCCATTTCACATTGAAGTCCCCGAGTCTCCTGGGGAAAAAAACAAACCCATACCCATCGTCATATGTGGGGAGGTGTGGTAGTCTAATGTTAAATATGTTGGGACTCTGGATCAAGGAAATCCTTGTTACTCTACAGCTGGCTGTGAGTTATGTGGACCACAGGCAATTCCCAGTAACTGCTCATGATCACTGAGAGCAAAGTTTATCAAATAAGAAAGCATTTGTGCAGCTTATAGTTTTCTGAGCTAAGCTCTTTAATTTATCAGAATTGATCATGACTTGCGTCATTACCTACATATTTTTTCATCTACAGGCAAGTCAATCAAGACTTAATGGATATAGCTACCCTGATTGACAGTGACAAGCTATTTGGATGTTCAGTGAACTCATTTGCCTACAGGTCAGTTGAATTTTTTTTCCACCTAAAATGCAACTAATTTAACTTAAGAATAATTTAACTTGTTATGCCTATTTAAAGCTTTACATCTGTGATTAGCATTATATTTTATACACTTGAACAAACTGGCTGGCAATTACACTGAGAATACTATCCAACTCTCGTATTCAATGCCAAACCAAAAAGCTCCAAAAATATCATCTGTTCATATTGTTATGAGAAAGAAAATTGAAACAGTGCTCACATCTGAGCTTAAAACAGGTTGATTGAAATTTAGTAGACTAAGGGTGGAGAAGTTGTTTGAATTGTTTTGGCCATAGAAACTGTTGAGCAAAGCAAAGCAAAGCAAAGCAAAGCAGAGTAACAACAGGGTTTAGTTTTAATTATTTTGAATGATAATCAGCTGTGACAAAGTATGGATACTTAGGCACCCGTCCTGTGTATAGAAATGCATGAGCTAGCTGCATCATACATGTATTTTCATTTCCATCTACAATGTCTATGTGAGCCTTACATGAACAAATGTTTACAATCCAGGATAAAAATTTTCAGGACATTGCACCTTACCTTAATTTTCTTCATTCAATGCCACATATCCTTGCAAAACAATAGTAATGAGTAGAAGAACCTGGACATTATTCCAAACCAACATTTCAGCTCATTGAGCATTCCTGAACAAAATGCCCTTAGTGGCAGCTACTGACTCCAAAAAATTATACATGTATGCCATTCAGCAGAAGTATATTAACATTTATGATGAATTCAAAATAGAAAGTGAGACTGCGCAGTATGGACTGGAAATAAAACCTGAGCTTTTAGTATACACATATTGGGACACAAAGTCATATAATTAAGTATTTCTTTTACAGTGCGGCTACTATTACCGGGGTCACCCAGACAAAGTTAACCAATCACAAAGCAGAACGGAAACAATAGATTTCAACATTTTCAACTTCAGCCAATGAAATGTCGAATACAAAACAATGAAATTTCAACTTGTTCGTTTGGCACAAAAACGGATCGATACAAATTTTGGCTGTAAGGCACTGAGTTTTCAATTAATTTCGATTGTATCCCTTTTGAACTTGAGTAGTTGTGACAGCAACATTTTGAAGGTAAATATTAGCGATGTTTATGAAAGAGAAGTTCGAAACAGGGAAAGCAACGACCGTATTGTTTGTCTCAACTGTTGCGTGGCGGAGTTCGCTCGTGACAATTTCAAGTTTTCTCTACGCCATCAACTGGAGTTTTGGTAGTACCATTTGGAAAATGAATACAAGTAATGCTAGCGAGGGAAGACTTGCTTCATGGCATAACCTACCAGTGAAAGCTAAGGTTCCAACTTTTTGTGTTTGAGTAAATAACAATACTGAAATTTCAATTTGTTCACTTGTGAAGTCCGTGAAGCTTATGCAGTTTATGCTGAATATAGCATTAGCAGCGTTGACGCTTAGAATTAAAAATTTGAGCAGTTTTACATGCTGTCAATGAATGTCACTTGTCATGCAAGTTTAATTTGCAAGAATCGATGTCAATCTCTGTGAAAGCAGTGAACGCGACGGCTTTTTGTTTGGCAAATTGTGTGGCGGAATTTGATTCTCGAAAAAAATCTTAGCCGCCGGCCGTTTCACTATTTTCTTGCAAATGTGACAATGCAGGACACAGGACGAATTCCGAACAGGAAAATAGGTTTTGTTTTCAATACTGACTAGCATACAAGTGAAATTGCTCTATAAACTTTTCTTTCCGAAATAAATTCCTTCACATGCTCAGTGTCGAGTTGTTGGTCTCGGAAGAGGAAACCATTGAAGTGTTGAGATGCTAGAGAAAACCGGGCGGTGGTTAAGTTTGAAAATTCAAATACGCCACGTATCGTGCAACAGTTGAGACAAACGGTACGGTCGTTGCTTTCCCTGTTTCAAACTTCTCTTTCATAAACATCGCTAATATTTACCTTCAAAATGTTGCTGTCACAACTACTCAAGTTCAAAAGGGACACAATCGAAATTAATTGAAAACTCAGTGCCTTACAGCCAAAATTTGTATCGATCTGTTTTCGTGGCGAACAAACAAGTTGAAATTTCATTGTTCTGTACTCGGCATTTTATTGGCTGAAGTTAAAAATGTTGAAATCTATTGTTTCCGTTCTGCTTTGTGATTGGTTAACTTTGTCTGGGTGACCCCGGTAATAGTAGCCACACTGTAACTGAAAGCATTTGAAAAGTTGTGAGAACAATGGTATAGTTTTATTGTGGAACACATTTTAAAACAAATTCATAACTAATCATATTAGATCCTTAAGTATTAGAAGTAAAATGTTTTGAAGTTTTCTGGGGGAGAAAATTCTTGACAAAGATTGTGTAACTGGACTAACCCAGGCATTTTCAAAACCTGATTAGTTGTCAATTCTTTCATAGTTATAATACCAGCAGATGCCTGTTGTGGATAAGGCAAATTGATAATATTTCTGTTGGTTACTCACTCTGTGCCGCCACGCAGCCCTTGTATGCTTTGTTTCGTTCCTTTTTACAATTTGTCACTCTGTTTAAAGATCTAGACTAAAGGAATTTTTGTGCATTGCAACAAAATTAATACTTGCAGTTGGCTTAAAGCAATCAGCCTTGAAGCAAACATGTTTTTCTTATATACAAAAACAGATATTTATGCTTGACTTTAACCAAATCTATCAAAGTTTGTGAACCAGTCAGATATCACTCTACTTTTGAAACCTGATACAACTTCATTTCACCAGGGCAATTGTATTTATCTTTTGGTTTTAAACTGTCTGCTCCATTTTAAAACTGAAATGAATTTCTTTCTTTTTTCATTCAACTTATGATCAGAATTACTGATTTCCAAAGGCAGTGTTATTTGAGCAAAAATGTCGACGTAAATTAACAACTTGAACATCTCAAACTAATTATTGTTTAATTAAGATGAAACAAAGGAAATCAGAACCCGTGATGGTGATTTGGATATGATCATAATAATAAGTGTAGGTTTTTCCAATTATTTCATTCCCCCATTTACTCTTTAGCTGTAACTTTGATTGAGAAGATGTACCAAACACCATGAGAGTGTTTCATCACATTCTTTTCCAGACACCTCGAAAATCACCAAAAAACAGCTGTGTGTTGTATTTTTTGACTCTCCTAGAGCTCTGTGTTTGAAAATGTGATGAAACATCTCTCTTGAGTTTTTGATATATTACTTCTTAAGTATAAAACTTCATGTTTGGAAGTGTTTTATGTGAAGAGGTAAACTAATGTGTCCTGAATGTCAGTTTTTATGAAGCTCTTTAGGCTGTTTGTTACAACTCAGATTCTTGACTTGTCTCAAATGCTTGTCATGTGACTTGAAAATGACAATTTAATACTACCTAAGGAAAAAATTCTATTGGTGAATAACATTGAAAACAGTCAATAATTTTTTCTCAAAGCAGAACTTTTAATTTATTAAAATTAAACAATGAATGAATGGTATCACTGACATAAACACTTGCACTGAAGTAGTATTTCCTTCAAAATCCACCCATATTTGTAACTTTTAATGCTTAAACTAGTTCCCTGATAAAAATTCCAATATGGAAGGTAATTAGGAAGGATACTCGATGGAGTTCGGACATATGGCAAAGGGTTCAAGATTGTGTTTTTCTACAATAACAAATCTGTACTTGCACAAATTACATTTGACAAAATTTGGTTTCATCTACTTTAAAATGTTTCGGTTAAATTCACTTATGAAAACAAATTATTATCAAGTCAATTGGCGAACTTAACTCAGACTCTAGCCATAGGGTACGTTTTTGTCAGTGTTTCACCTCATTAGCCCACGCCCAATACAGAACACATTAATTTAACCATGCACTTCACTGAGGTTGCATGGCCAAGTGTTTATTATGCAAAAGTTGTAATCAGAAAAACCCAGTATCAAGTATGAATTTCTTTTCAACTGTAGGACTTGAATTTTTTACAACACAGTTTTTTCCACTGCATCAAATTTTGAATGTTTCATTTGGGTAAGAAGCCATAACAATTAGCCTATACATTTTTATGCATGGAGGCCAAGTGTAGGAAACCTGCTGCAGCACGAAAAATGATATCAAAATTCTCACCTAGAGCTACACCAGAGCTGGCTGTGAATCGCGTAAACTGCAGATATTTGTACGACTTGCCTGACTCTTTTTCCATGGTTGTCACAAGAAAGCAGTAAGACATTTAAAAGTTTAATCTTACAAAATTTCCTACTAGAGAGGGTATGCTAATCACAAAAACACCTTCAAAGGGAAGAATCTATTTGACAAGGCACTCATTATTTGGTTCTGGTTCGAATCCTGGACTCGGCATCATATATCCATTCAGTTATTTGTTGGTTTTTGTCCTTACTCTGAGGGTTTTTCTCAGAGTTCTCTAGTTTTCCTCCCTTTACAAAAACCAACTTTCCAAATTCAAATTTGATCATTGACAGATGCATTTTTACTTTCTAACGAGCCCTGAAAAGCTCTTCTGTGTTTCATGGGTAAATATCTCATAGTTTGTTTTCACTTATAAAATCACTTGCGTAACTTGAAAAACAAGCCTTAGATCGAGTGTGCATGTTTTCACTGAATTATATATTGAGATAAAATTGTTTATTGGCAAAGCTTAAAACAATCAGTGCTACCTTAATTTGTAGAACATTTAAGGCAACACCATTGCTAGACTTGGTATGTTGTGATGATGTTTTGTTTATCAGTGACTGGGCATTCATTCAATACCATATTACTACAGACATGTATAGTGTATTTACTGTTACAAGTCATCTTTTGCATTCTTCCTTTTTATAAAATGCATTGTGACATAATCCGTTAAAATGCTTTGAGCAATAATTATTGTGTATGACATGTTTACCTCAATAATACCAAAAATGATAGATTTTCTAAAACAACAACAGCAAAACATTAACAGGCCAAGCATTTAGTTGTTTGAAATAGCATGTTGATGATATTTTTCAAAGCTTTTAAAGCTATATTACAGACTCTGGAAGGAGTTACTCATTTAATTTAACAGCAGATATTTTTTGCCTCCTCCCTCCTCGGGATTTTTCTAAAGGGGGTGGATTATTATTAAACTCTTTATTTTTGCTAAAATTATCAACAGTTTTTATTCCTTTACCCAGTCCTTATTTTTTGGTAACCACCCAATCCACCCATCTGGATCTGGATTTGGATCTGCCACTGCTCTTAACAATATTACTTCAATTCTGACTTGAATCATTTTTTTTTTAAATAAAATTTGTAAAATGCACATGAGAGAAAAGGGATGATTTCATTTCTTAGAAAACGTTCTGAAACTTTTGTCATTTTCACATATCTTTTGTGTCTCAAGATCGAATTCTGTGTTTCTTTGATATTCATACTTTAGCAGCGGACAGTTAATAGGTAATTGATCATGTGCTCTTCGAGCATGTTAGAAATAATAATCACAAAGATGGAAAAATGTTTATACTTAATTGCCCTTGTAAATATTACAAAGATGTTGTCAGTGATTGTTTTTTATTCCTCATTTGAAAGTGTTTCATTTGGAGTGCATTTTTAAACTAGCCATTTCCTTTTCAAATCAAAAATCACTAATTGTATGTCAAACTAGTTTACATTCTTAACCTTTGAAATCTCCAGGACCAAAATCTAATTTCTCCTTGTTACGTCAGTTCATAATTATATAGGTCATGAGAGTTAAGGAAGTGATCACTAAAAGGAAATTTTCTTGTCTGTTTTAAACATTTTGTATGGAGACCATTGGAACCATTCAAATTTTCAAACAACAACTGAAAAGAATAACACGAAAGACCAAACATTAGAAGTTTAAACATATAGCATTTTTTAGAGTTAAGAATCGAACCTTCATAGAAAATATTATTTAAACAGCAAAATCAGCCTGATTAATAATCTTTGCTAATTTCACACCAAGATGTACTGCAAAATAACTTGGCATTTCCATTCTTTGGCACTTTATAATTTGCATTTTACATTTGCACGTGGAGTCCAGTGCTTTGCAAACCTCTTGTATTCCTTTACAAATTTTTAAATTCACTGTGAGCATAAAGCTTTACTACTTCTGAAGTTTTTTTTTTATTTATTCTCAGTGAGAAGTGATTTGAAATAGTTTGTAAAGGTTACTGGTAAAATTGTATACTTCAAACATCAACTTTGTGCAAGTTTGATTACCGCATCAGCGTGAAACACGCACGTTTATTATTCAAATTTCTTTTGCTTGTTACAGTTATTTCATTGCTCTGTTTTGTTCGCTGTTGATCGATTGAGAAATGTGCTTTGGTCTTCATTTCGAAGCCGTCATTTATAGTAGACCTTCATGTTTAAGCAAAATTATTGATGGCGAATCTTTGCGTGGGGTTTTCTTTGCTGCCAGAAAACTTTAAACCAATGTGTTATGGTAATTTCTGAGGAGTGTTTTGCTTTAATATATTTAGTTTGTGGACGTTTAGTTAAATTTAGACTTATTTTGTTTTCACGTTGTTCTTTCAGGGTTCCTGGTCTTCATTTGGCTCAAGAATAAAAAGACAAGTCAAATAAATGTAATTTAAATGCGACATACTGGTTTACAAACAATTTGAAATGATCACAAGCTAAAATAAAGCTCATCCAAGAAATTGCAGACTGTAGTGATTACAAATAACTATTCTCCGTTGAATGATTATTGCGTCTTCAGCAAAGCTTCGTGAAAACAACCTAAATGAATTTAGTGTGCTACCTGAACTAACAAGCGATGATAGTTTCTTCTTATTCAGCTTAAGTCTCTCTTTTTGAAGATTTTTTTCTGCAAAATGTTTACCAGGCCACTTCTGTTCAATGGTTTTAATTTTCCCGCCAAAAAACTTAGAAAAAATACGGCGCTTAAAATACGCATGCGCCAATTTTTTTAAAAAAAAAGTATTTGCAATAAAGTAATAAATAAAATTCACAAACACGCGTGGTTTTTTAATATATTGTCTTTATTATTCAGTCAAGTAAAATTCAATACTTTCATCTTATTCTCACTATGCAAAAGTCTTTATTATCTTGTAAAGTATAAATACATACTTCATTAATCACTAATTAATTAAGTGAAAATCAATTAAAAGGTGACTAGAAAAAATGTTCCCTACATATACTAAGTCTTTTGGCGGGAAAATTTGGAAAAATTTGCACAGCGTTTCCCCTGACAACATTTTTTGCAAAAATTTTAAGAAGGGCTCCCTTCAACTTCATTTCACCGCCAAAACATTACACACCATCTCGTACAATTTCAAAACGTAACGTGTATATAGAATTCGCCGTCCTCAAGTGCTCGTCAAAAATTGCTTTTTTACCGCCAAATAAATAGATTGTTTGTAAAAGTTTTCAATTTAGCGTACAAGATGTTGTGTAATGCACAAAGTAACATGGCAAACCATAAAGCCAAACTTTAAAGAAAAAAAACTCCTCAAGCATTTTAGAGTTTGCCATATTACCTCTCGAGACCTTTATCAACCGGCTTGGTAAAAAAAGATACCCAACTGCTATGTTTGTTACACAAGCCTACTTTAAACGCGAATTATTCGAGTGCCAAAACAGTTAAATTCTTCTAGAAAATATAGCCCAATTGTAGCTACAGTTTCGCGCGAACAACTGTTTTATTTTTCAAAAAGTTAACTATAGACGCGAGATGCAAACATTTTGCTTCGTTTTATTCTGTGTAACAAGCCGTTGTGGATAAAGGTCTCTCAAATATTACTTTAAATTAGCAGTAGAAAACAATGTCTGGTTTTACAATGCGTCAATGATTTTCTATAACAATTCATTACCAAATCAAACTGGAATTTGACGATTTAATAACACCGAAATTAAAGGAAGGTTAAAGGACTACAATATCAACACAGTAAAATCTCTGAGCAGAATTCGTTCACACTTTCTAATTTGCATTTAAGTTTTGCACGTGGAGGCTTGAGCTTTCAAAACGTTTAAATCCAACGAGAATATAAATTCTTATAATTTCTCAAATATATCCTCGTTTGTCGTCAATAAGACGGTAAGATTGGTAAAATTATGTACGTTTAAAAAATAACGTGTAGTTAGTGTGAAATCACACTAAGATAATATGACAACTGAGTTTTGAATTTCCTTCTTTTGTTTGTAAAATAAATTTCTTTGAAGCCAAAACAAGTTCAGGAAACTCTTTTAAAAACCGTCAGAAATGAATGATTATATCAAAGACAAATGGCAAATTCTTCACTAATGAGAAATTCCAGCTATTGTCTCTTTACTGTTATAAGTCACGCTAAATGTGTCACGCATTCGTGTTAAAGAAAAGTTGTAACGCACGTTGATGAAATGAATTATGAAAATTACTCGAAATACGTTTCCCTTTCCTCTAAAAGATGAAACTTGATGGAACACGATCAGGGTAACAGTTGTGAAATTCTTATAAACAAACGACAAGAAATTTGAAATACAGTGTATTAAGCCATTCCTGACCGAGTAATTGTTGAAACCAAAACAAGAATACCAAATCATTTATCAAAAAAAATTCGCGCAAGAAGGTAATAACGTTTGAAAAATATCTTGGGATGCAAGCAATACGTGACGAAATAAAAGCATTTGGAAAAGAGCTAATTTCGAAAAACAAGCTGCTGAGTATTAAAAAAAAAATAGAAAAGAAGCCATGGTACGATTTTTTCCGAAAACAACCTAATACTCATTTGTGGAAAGAGAATAATTAATAAGTATTGAAAACCTTCGGGATAAAAGCAACAGTTACAAAAAAAAAATCTTTTTTCGAATACGTGCATTAGCAAACGGTGATTTGAAAAAAAAAAATGAAAATAAGGCAACAGCCCTTGAAACAATCACAATATTTCCGACAAATGGCTACGAGTTATTAAAAAGTTTCCAAAATAACTTCATATACATTAATTGGAACGAAAACTTCGAAAAACTGAGTCAGTCTTTTGTTGAAAAAATAAAATAAAATTGAAATAAGCACGAAAGACACGGAAAACATACAAGTGATAGTAAAAAAAAAATGACATTTGAATACAACAACGGAGAATAACTTCATAGGTCTTGAAAAAAATAATAACTTGGCTGCCATTCAAAACGAAAAATTCAAAAAATAATTTATTATTTGCTCAAAAAACTTGGAAAGGTTTTTGATAATTGTGTGAAAATGCTTTCAGGACTATATGCTTATGGTCCGCGTAACTGAAGCGAAGACTACGGAAAACAAATTACTGGCTTGGAAAATGAGATTACAACTCTCAAAAACATTCCAGACAAATTTCTTCTGGTGAATGGAAAGCAAAATTTGATATAAAACGTGCACTTATTGAAAACACAAAGCTTTGAAACGCTGAAACAAATATTTCAGAAAGCAAAAGACCTCTACTTATCGAAAAATCCTTTCCAAATAAAGCAACAGGACTACAGACTTTGAATAAATGTGTCGGCAAATTGATAATTGTTGAAAGCAAGTTTCGATAAACCTTCCTGATAAATTTATTATTAAAGCACCGTTGAAGTCACCGAAACAAAACACTTTGTAAACAAACCTAACAATTACTGACAAAACTTCGGAAAATAAGCCAAAAGTACTGAAAATAAGCAGAAAACAATATTACAGCTATCGAAGAAATACTTCGAAGACATGCTTATAGTTTCCTTTAAAAAGGAAAAATTGCATTCAGAGAACAAAAATACGTGCGTCAAAATGACATGCTTAATTGTATACATTCCAAATTGATTTTAAGACTTGTTAGATTTTGAATCGAAACGACCTGTATTATTGTAGTCCAGAACCTTCGCTAATATTGGGAATACGTAATTTTGGCGATCGTATACTTTTGTATTGTAATAATCAGACATTGTTTTCGTTTGCTACTCCTGAACCAAAGAGAACATGAGAACTTTCAGGTGTTTCTACATAATATAAGATTAGAAAAAAAAAACAGCAAAAAAAAAAAATCAAAAACATCCGACTTATCTTAATGTAAGAATTGTATTGTTTATACAATGTTTTCCCGGGTGTTTCGAGTTGTCATGGAAACCCTTTTTTCTCATGTTCTCTATATTCAACAAATAAAAGTACTTTACAGGAGGTCATTTTTAAGGTGGCACTGAAGTGTGTAACACGAATCAAAGAAACGAGCCAAACATGCCTGCTTTTACTTTTAGCTATCTTTTTTCAATTTAAGTTTCCAAACTTTAAAACAAAAATGTTGCAATAGCAATCTTTGATATCTGTTGATTATTTTTCATAAATTAGTTTACAATGTCTTCAAACCAGCGATCGCTTTGTATTCAGGTTAGTATTGCCTGCAGTGCCAGCTTAAAAATCGAAAATTGTCTCTCGAGATACATGTAATGCTTTGTTATTGTAAATGAACATTGAGTGATCGCATTGCCAATTTCATACGAAAAAAACATGTCTACAATGAAGGATTTGGAGAATTTTCTGTTAAATTAGCATGAGCCAAACGAAACAGAAAAAAACAAAACAAAACTGTTCGAGGTTATGTTTGCGTCGATTGCTCAATGTTCAAGTACCATGCAGTGAATAATTGAAGCTTATTGACCTCCATATCAATATAAACCTATGAATTTCCATTAAAAATGATGGCAAGTGTATTACTGAATATAATTCAGTGTCATCTTCGCTACGATTGTTGTTTTGTTATTTCCAATCTTGTATGATAATTAATTTTAGCAATCGTGAAACTGCTAAATAAATTTCATTTCCAAACTTGCTCGATTCTTTTCTTAAAACCGTTTTCAACACAATGCCATCATTTTTTCTAGCAAAAATAACGTTCAAACGAAAACCTCATCTATGTCTTCCTTCCACAAATGCTTGTTTCTCCTTCCTCTTCGCTTGCCTTGACCACTGGCAATCATTCCATCGTTTCTTAATTCTAGAAATAAAAATAGAAAATATGGTCAGCAATGAGTAGAAAATCGTCCACGCCGTTCTTAAAGTCACCTCAATATTTATGTAAAGACAATATATAACGTCGGGAAGTACTTCTGCGCCGATTTTGGCCGTGAGCACCCAATTTCCAACAAAATTACGATTATAAAAGCGTCTGGCCGAGGTTTGGGCATTACATCAGTGGATTGAAGCCGAAGTGAATCATCGTAAACATTGAAAATGGCTTCTGTTCCAATTCTTGCTCTCTCTTTTGGGAGATGCGACTATAATTAGAATTTCCTGGTTTTAAAACGAAAGCCAGTACCACGCAATTACACTTGAGCGGAGCGAACTAGCGAACACGTGCTATTTGGTTGTGACATCTGGACACAGCACTTTGGCTACAAATTCGGGCAAAACCACTGAGAAGACAAAACTTACCATTTTAACGTTTGTAGAGGATATATAGTCCATTCTTGTACAGTTTCTTGTCCGTTAGAACTCGGAAGTTGACTTTCAGAGGGAAGACACGAAGCTACGTCCTGACACTTTCACGATCTGGTTGGATTGAGCAAACGTGGAATATGTCATGAATATGGATTAGTGGCTTGAACCAATCACAGACAAGTAAACAAAATTCTTCACGCGTTCTCTTCAGGCTATTATTTTCTTTATGCCACATTTAAATAACAATGCCGTTTGACTGCAAAAACCAGAGGTACTTTACATTCATTACCCTACAAACAGGCACCCCAGTGAGGTGTAGGGTGAAAAGAATTATCGAGCAGAACACGCCGAAGAAAATTCAGCGAGGGTGGTGTGGGGAAAATTTGGTGGGGGTGGTCTGGGAGGCTCCCAGGAGCTCTCCCCCTCCTAGCCCACGCTCGGCTTGTCCCGCTTGCAGGCAAACCATTCATTATAAAAACTCTTTGGTTGTTGCCATTTGCTAGGAAAAGCCGGTTGGAATACTCTGAATAATTTGAAGAAGTAGTAATAGCCTTTAAAGGAACGAATTCTACTTTTTAAAGTTTCGCGTGGAGTAGTGAACTGTTATAACATTTGCCGATGATGCCCTGATGCTATTGAATGTAATGAAGAAGTCTTCATTTCCTTCTCTTCTCTATTATACCCCTAATCAAAAGGGTGTCTTCTATTAAACCAAAAATTCCGAAAATGGTTTTTTAATCATGCAGTGATCTTTCAGTGATGTCAACCACCACGTGGTTTGACCTGCGTTTGTGCCCCCCTCCACCACCTTTCCACGGTGAAAGCACGGGAAAGCTCGTTAAAGAGTTTTGTTAAATACCGCTATTTCGTAACCGATACTACCAATCATTGTTACAATTGGGGGGTTAATTTACAACCAGGAACTTTTAAACAGTATAGAAACATGATGCTTTTATATTTGTATCCCTGTGAATTTTAATTTATACATTTCAATTCTAGAAGATTTGGTTAGATTTAAGGTAATGAATAATTTCCACCCGAGAAACCTTTCGCCTTTAAAGTTTTTTACGTTACCGCATTCCACCATTCCAAAAATGTTGACTTTTTTGGAAGCTAATTTATTGACCAGCGGTGAACACCATAAAGAGTTTCTAATGTACCTTATATCAAAATTCTCTTATTTTATTATTATTACATGCATTACTTTTATTTCTAGAGTGCTCACTGGTTACTGGTTATACGTTCGTCAAACTTGAAGCATTTTTTTGCTGCTATTGTCACAATACACATACAACCACGCGCAAAGCATTCCACTTTCCAATGTCACTGACTCCGCTGTCCAATCCATTTATCCCATCTGCTTTCCGAGAAAATTAATCTATTTACAAGACAAAACAATTTTTTTCTAGGAATCATTACGACATGAATAAGGTTTTTAAAACATCTGAGACGTTGTTTACAAAGAAACGATTATTCTTTATGCCCTTTATTAGTCGAAAACGTTTTTATAGTCTTGTACAAGTATTTAGCCTGGACAAGAAGTTGTAACATCTTTCTCGCATTTCGTGGGTGCGTTCACAGGTAAGCTTTACGCCATCCATTTAGCTTCGAATATTTTACAAAGACCAGTTAACCAACTGCAGTTCATAAGAAGAAGCATATCACTAATTTTTGGGCAGTACCGAAACTTCCCTACCGGTAACTCCGATTGTAAATCGAGGCGATCAGGTCAACGATAGATTCCTCCAAAACTTTGACCTGTCTTTCATGGCTAAATTTAACCAATTTCATCTGGTACGAAGACTGTAACATTCTGGATAATTTTGCTTATTATAGTGCATTCATTGCGGTAATCTTCCTAAGAATGATGATCAATCTGGTTAAATTCTCCAAAATCCCTTGCATGAATGTCACCATCACTTTATCCATCGTTATTTCCGCGTTACTACAAATTTTACACGTGATATTAAACATGGAGTCCGACTTTTCATTTGTGCATAAAACAGAAATATACCCTCCGCATGTAAAGTAATTTAGGAAAATATGTCGTCAGCTTTTTAGTCTACAGTATTATGCCACGCTATTTTTGAGTATTTTATTTCCTTTTATAGCAACAAATACGGAATCTTTGACAGTTTCGTTAACAATCTGATTTGAAAACACTGCACAGCGGCATTGGTGACTCTATGTATTCTTAATGATGGCTGTTGTTATCTTGGAAGATGTAAAATATGTATCAGAAATATAATAATTCAAGATAAATACCGTGAAATACGTAAAGTAAGGCGAATGTATTATGTCCATTTCCGAATCTTGCGTACAATATATTTCGCAGTCGTATTCAGATAAAAACAGCCACAGTCACCTGACATTGGGCAAAATTCGATATAAGGTAAGAGTTACTCGTTCAGCTTCAGTTAGAGGTAGGAACGTAGTTTCGAAGTGTGGTTTGTCTGTTTGGTTACTATTGTAAGTGTTGTACTCTCCGGAGATTGTCCACTGTAGACATTGTTGAACACTGTTGAATGCATTTGGTGCATTCATTTAATGTGCTTTCGAACGTCCGTTGTTTGATTTGAATATAGACAATATTGCGTCTCTTGTTTGATAAGATTAAAATCTGGCAGGATCTCAATTGCTTTGGACAATAAAATCAGCAGTGAAATGAAGAGTGCCGAAGTTATAAACACAATGCGACACCAACCAAGAACATTTAATTTTCCGTTTTTCAAATCGTGGGGAAATTAATCTCAGTTAACTCAACGTTCCGTACTTTGATAGATAGATAGATAGATAAACTTTATTAATGTGTCAAGGCCACATAGCCTGGGAAAATCCCATACTAATTTGGGGACACAATTAACAGATATAATAATATATAAAAAGAGAATTTAAGATACTTAGAGCTATATAAAATATTTATGATAATCAGATATTAAAAATATATAAAAAGAAAATTTAAAATACTTAAAGCTATATAAAATGATTATGATGAGCAGATATTAAAAATATGTACAAGAGAATTAAAAATACTTAAAGCTGTATAAAATAATTACGAGGAGCACAGGGAACAACGCTTGCAGCCATCGTCTATGAGCAGACTAATATCGTATTTACGTATCTGTTTCCTAGAAATATTTAACGTTTTAGCTGATCTTACGTCTGGGGATAATTTTCCCCACAATTTAGGCCCAAGATATCGTAAAGAATGTTTACCATATGTAACGGTATTAAAACTTGTGGTGGAAAAATCTGACTGTCTTAAAAAGTAAGAAGAGTTATGATTATTAAAAATATTACAAATATAAGTAGGACATAGCCTGTGCCTCACTCTGTACATTAGGATGCAAATATCTTGCAAGCGCCTGTTCATGAGTGTTGGTAACTCAGCTCTTTTGATGAAATTTCCTCCATCAACCATCGCAACGAACATATGAAACTGCATTTTAGTAATTAACAACCCGTCTCCTCACTTGAATCACCAATTCATATATATACATATATACGCAGCACGGGTGGCTAAGCTGTTCAGTAAACTTGCTGAATTACCAAATGTATTCCTGCCTCTTGAGAAACACAAGTTATTTTAATTTATGAAGGCTTTTAAAAATACTGAACGAATCGTCTGCTTATATGAAGACTTTATTAGTCAGTGAAAAATACTTCGATTTAGAAGTAACTCAAGGAACATATTTCCACTCAATTTTGTTACCTTTTTAAAATTCACGCATAAGCCCCGGAAGTTGTACCTTTTTCAAGGATGGATATTGGTCATCTGTGCTATAATATCTCCTCTTCCACAGCACCATGCCTTCGAAACAGAAAGCGAAATGGCGGAAGAAATTCGACAAAGTGAACAACAGCAAAACAGCTCAGGACGATTCTAGAGGTAAACAAAAAGGAATCACTTATGTTCACTGTACCATGCACGACATAGATGGAATATTTACCATTCTGTAAAGATATGGTTAGACATCTCTATCTTATATATAGTATGGTTTATTTAGTTATTTACTCAAAGCCGGAAAAGATATAATTTGGTCGAGACTGTAAAATAATATAAATTTGTTCTGATGCACAATCGCATGTGCGAGCATGGGCTTCATTCAGTTTTGCAACCATACTTGTGAAAGCCAATGTATCACCTTTTACCATGGTTAAAAGTGTTACATAAGACCTTTGCTACATTGAATACAGAAAAAAATAACTTAATTTAGTTATGGCTGATTTTGTACTAATATTTTGAGGGAAAGTTAGTTGAAGATAGGATAAACAGAGAGATAACAAATCAAATAAGAGAACAAACAATCAGAATGGGTACAAAGCCAATTTTAATAACGAAAAAAAGTTGAAAGAGTGCCATGAAATTTACGTATTGAACAAACACAAATTAAAGGTATTTTTCAGACCCATGATTTAGAGTCAGTATTGGTACAAAAATTTAGAAAGCAAAATAAGGCTACAGGGTTAATTAAACAGTTAAAAAGTTATATTGTACGAAGGATAAATTGCTTCAATCCACTCTTATTACTGAAAAGTCTTCTTTCCAATCGCTGGTCGACGTTCAATTAAAGAATGGACAAGCTATTTTGATTTTTTTTTTCTTTCTTTAAATAAATGCGACCCGCAAACTTAGAAAGGCCTAACAAAATTATTGGTGATAATATATGAGCAACACCAACGAAATAAAACTAACATACTTATGATAGAGTATACCTTAACATAGGGCTGCTTAGCATTGTAGACCTGCCTTGCTGTTTTACGTTTTAGGGACGGGAGAAACATCGGATCAAAATGAAGCACAAGATAAATCATCGCCAGGAACAGAAGGAGCGGCTCAGTTGTCAGAAACAAAAGGAGGTGCATGCGGGACACCTGCTGATGAAATCCCAGGTACATGGAAGCGATTAGTAACAGTAATATGATTAAACCGAGTGGAGTGTAATTCAGGGAGTAATCGTAATCAGGCGAGTAATTTCAATCGTATACATTCAATCAGTTGTTTAACAAAGAGAAGAACAGCAGCAAAAAGAATGTATCCAGGTGCATGCAATTGATTGACACGCGAATCGCGTAGGTGTCTAATTACAGAGATCCAATTACAAAAAGTCGTTAGTGGAGAGCTGTAATTAAAGGGGCAGTGTCATCAAGATTTAGCCCTACTTGAAAGTCTAATGAAGGTGATGGTATTAATTGGAAATCCACTAATAGTTGCCTAACCTTGCTAAAACGCACTGTACTACTCACGAAAGTTGTTTAAAACTGGAGTAGCTACGGACGGGTACGAAAGAAATGGTCTAAAACTTGAAAACGTCGGGCCGACGTTTTCAAGTTTGACAGTGTTACTTGGAGGAAAATTACTAAAAATAATCGTTGATTATGGTTTATGTACATCTTAGGGAGTGCATTTATGCCCTTTTGGCATTTAAAGGTTATTTGTTGATCAGTGAGTGCACCTTTATTAATTCAGCATAGTTTCACAAAAACTTAGAAGAATTCTTGTGATACTGCCCCTTTAAAAAGTATTTACTAAAACACTGGAAAATGTTGTTGCCACGCGCTGATTGGCTACTCAAACGGATATCCTTTGTTATTCACCTCCGAGCAACTCGAGGACGATAACTGTAATCGTCCACAGGAATAAATGAGTTAAAAATAATCCTTTTTAGATTTTATTATCTCACTGCTAAAACAACTATTCACGTCAGCGTCAGTTGCTAGCTTCCTCGCCGCTTCGTTTCCGGTTATCTACCACTAGCCATCGCCTCTTCGGTGAATAATTGATAATTGGGCACCGGCGTGATCGCACGCCAATTATGCTGCAAATTACGCGAGAATTTTATGATATATACGACCAATAATGATAAAATAATAACATTTAACTACATTTTATTATAGGAAAAGTTTAAGGACGTCCTTGCCATTTCTTAATCAGAGAAAATTCATGACATTCTAAGGCAACCTTAGTTACAGTTTTAATGCCTCAGTAGTACAGTGAGGCCTAAATCCCACAGCAGTCGAAGATTTTCTCTTTTCTGTGGCTATATTTCTTTACTTAAGGAGAACCTTAAATTAAAATTAAAATTTACGTAAATACCATTTTTTTTTGGGGGGGGGGGGGGGGGGCATAAACAAAGGCGAAATAAACAAAAAGAGATAAAGAACGAAGCTTATTTTTGGCATCGCTGCTGAGCAGTTTGCTTTAGCATTTTTTAAACACTATACATTATAAAAAAATTGCCGATACTTACAAGTACGAATGCAGGACTGAGTGATTTCTTCACTCCAGATGAAAATGCTAAGGACGACAGGCGAGACCACAGAGGCCGGTGCAGGGGAAGGAAGCAAAGGGAAGGAAAAAAGGGCAGATATCCAAAACGAGGTCATGGAAGAGAGGAAACCAGTCCAGGTAAAATCTGAAATGCAGATTGCATTAACTGCATGTAAGTGAGGCCTTTTGCCTGACAATATGGTTATAGTGAGTGAGCCTGTGAAAAGAATCAATACAAATTAACCACGCACACTTCTACGAAACGTGACTGTTACCTGGGGGACTTTGAAACCTTTCTGAAGACACGTATAATAAATCACATTAAATAAAAGGTTGCTCTGTCAAGATGTCGTTTTCTGACTCGTGTGCCACTACTAATATTCTTGGTTACGTAAAAAATCCTTTCTAAACTTTATAACTGTGCGTGAAGCTGCAACGGAATCAAACGAGGAAAATGCACAAACGAAAACAGTATCGGGAAGTCAGTTTCCCGCTTCACAAGGAACATGTGAAAAACTAGCAGGAAGCAAAGGACAAGGTATGTAACTTGCTAAGATTTGAGGAGCAAAAAATCTTAACGTGTGTCTACATTAATATACATTGGATTGTTTATTAAGCTCCATGGAAACGGAGAATTGCTCCACAATTAACTTCAGAATTACAGCAATTGAAACAATTGAAAAATGGATGCAGAAAAAGACCCTACATTTGCTATATTTCTGGTCAAATTTAAAACTACTGATTAAAATTAACGAGAGCCTACCAATATCATTTAAACTCCAAAACGCCCTCAGTTTGTTTAGTTTAGTGGATAAAGCCTGGTTCTCATATGGCACCGACCTACCTGCGACATAGCCACCGGTACTGCCTGGGATACTGTTCCCACATATGAGAACATACGCCGCTGGCAACAAAGATCAACGCAGATCTTTACCGCCGGCATGCCTTCGAAGTTGTCTTGAGTTCAACTTCGCAGGCACTTAGGCGGTTTTTCTGGAGCGCCGGTGATAAAGATATTTTATGAGAACAGCATCCCAGGCATGTACCGGTGGCTATGTCACAGGTAGGTCGGCGGCATATGAGAACCAGGCTTGAGAAAACGTGTGCTATCCCTTTGTATGATAAATGAACCCTATTCATAACAGTTCGTCTTTTTGTTTAAGAAGAGAACGTTAACAACCAGAAGAAGCAAGCTCACGGCGGACGCGGGAGAGGAGCATCACGGGAACGCGACAAAGGCCAAACACCTTCAGGTGAGTAAAGGAAGAGAAATAGCCACTGGTAATTTTGAAGCCATTTGAACCAATAAATGCTGTTTTCATAGCCGCTGTTATTAATAATACAATAGATTTGAACCCACGCGGCATTTGAGGGAATAAATGCTGTTTCTAGATAACGTTTGTAGAATCATCCTGTTAAAGGATTCTTATAGTTTTCCTCCACTCAAGCATCCCGGGAGTAATCCAGAGGGTGCCTCATAAAATACCTCGAGTAAAAGCATTCTTGGGAACACGATTCTGTCCAAAACAGGGGATGTTTGCCATTTGACAGAAAGAACCGGAGAGGTTTGTCACTTGAAAGAGATGGCATTTACCATTTATAATTCGATATCACTGAAAATACTGGAACCAGTATTGCGATCGGTAGAAGACATTCACAATAAAAAGAATTTTAAGCCGATCTGATTTTTTTGTTTCTAAATTTTCGGTGACTTCTGTTCACCTTCATCAGAGCTAGAAAATAAAAGTTCATTGGCGCGACGCTGTTAACGAACGTAAAGCGTTCCCTCGCGCCTACGTGCCGCTAATTCAAAATTAAAAACGTGATCAAAAAACGCACGGGTTGTTAGCGCGAGCACCAACGAACTTTTATTGTCTAGCTCTGATGAAGGTGAACAGAAGTCACGGAAAATGAAAAAACAAAAAAATCAGATCGGCTTAAAATTCTTTTTATTGTAAATTTATAATTTGGTTTATAGCTATTGTTTTCGCTTGATGGGAGACTAGAAATGGAAAAAATGAACAAAAGGTACAGAATAATTGGTCAGTTCGTTTCAACTGGGACGATGGGACTACCTCAAAACGTAGTTCATAATTTCAACACCCACGATCTTATTTGTCCAACTGAAGACGGCTTGTATCAATACAAGAAAAAAAATGATATATTTATTTAGGAATGCACATTGTCTTATAATACAGATAGAAATCAAGAACAACGTCCAGGACGGTCTCACCCAATAAGAACAGAACACAGCTCACCACCACAGCACAAAACAAAGCCATTTGCTCGTGGAGTTTTACCGGTCAAAATGTCTCTAGACCTGAAAGCGTTGAAGGAAATGGATACCGCTGGTGTAGTCCAAAGGTTAAATGTGAGTATGGATTCCTTTACGTTCCTCCTACGATCACACCAGGAGCAACACAACAGCGATGAATTCATATTTGACCTCATATGCATACTAGCAAATGTCTGTAGTGCCCCACAGGACGAGAGCACAAACAAAATTCTAGCTGCGCTGAAAGGTTCCCTATTCTGGAGTTCGAAGATTCCACGTATGCTTGATCGTATTCAAGCTTCAATGACCTCGAATGACCAAGAATCCCAACTGATTCGAGACCTGATCAAAGTATTCATGAGGTATTTGAGGCACTTGCCTAGTTCATATGCTGACCTGCCTTACGATCAATTGAAAGGAGCCATGGAACAGTCCAATATTGATAGAAAAGGTGACCTGCAGAAAGAGTTAGAAATTTTCAAACAAGCCCGAGACGAAATTATCATAGCCGAAAGACTGAAACATGCATATGGAAGACGTTACATCAACAGGTCAGGAAAAAAGCCGCCTAATGATTTTAGAGACATGCCGATTTGTCCTACAAACGAAGAAATCACATCTCAAGAAAGACCCTTCCTACGTAAGAACATATTAAAAGGAAGATATGAAGATGCCGAGCATTACCTTGATGTGCAGTTTCGGTTGCTAAGAGAGGATTTTCTTGAGCCACTCAGGGAAGGTATTTACGAAATTGCCCAAAACGTACCAAGAAAAGAGCGCAATCAGTTAATGAAATATTACCCAGGAGCACGTATCGTTGGCAAGAAATTCACGCGGTCTGGGATCACTTATCAAGTACAATTTGACGTTTCCAGGTTCAATACCAGTAGATTGGCGAATTCAAAACGATTGATGTTTGGTTCATTTCTTTGTCTTTCAAAGAACAACTTCGAGACAATGCTTTTCGCAACGGTTTGTGTACGAGATCCAGAGGAACTGGTAAAAGGTAAAGTTGACATTCGATTTGTCGAGGAGCAAGACATCTTTGGAATCGAAAATCGAGCTTGCGATTACCAAATGGTCGAGTCACCTGCTTACTATGAAGCCTACTATCATGTGCTTAAAGGGCTGAAGGAATTGGATGAAACTACCATGCCATTCAAGAAATATCTGGTTGAATGCAGTGAAGATGTCGATCCACCAGAGTACCTAAGGCGTGAGGATTCCGAAGAGCCAGTATGTTATGATCTTAGCTTGGCTTTGGATGTTCCGGATGTAATGGAAGCAAGTAGAGTGCCTGTTCTGCAGCCTGGAGCCTGGCCCTCTGTTGCGACACTTCCCCTTAACAGGTCCCAGCTTGAGGCGTTGAAAACAGCAGTCACAACTGAGTTTTCTGTCATCCAGGGCCCTCCAGGAACGGGGAAGACGTATGTTGGAGCCAAGATTGTACGATGCCTACTTGAGAACCGAGAAGCTTGGGACCCTGAGGGAATCTCGCCAATGCTTATGGTTTGTTATACAAACCACGCTCTAGATCAGTTCTTAGAAAAAGTACTAGAATTTCTACCTCAAAAGGAGGTAATTCGAGTTGGAGGAAGATGCAAAAGTAGCCAACTAGAAGCGTGTAATCTAAAATTATTCACTGACGAATACAGGATGCATGACAAACGAAGAGAGGTGAGAGGTATGATGCACAGCAAAGTCCGCGAAACGGAAGAGTGGAAAAAATTACTTGTAAAAGCAGACGAACAGCTTTTGGAATTTGAAGATTTGGAGGAATTGCTAAATTCAGAACACGTAGAGCAGCTCTACAACGCCAACTTCCCACCTAACGTGGCAAACGAGTGTCGAACGGCGAGCAACACTTTCAAACTGTGGTTATGCGACAACAAGCGGGTGGTCTCTCTTAACCAAAGTACGAAGGCAGAACGAGACCAGGGGGACAAACATCAAGACGGATTTGTCCTTCCAGAGAATGTTTTAGGTGGAGACCATGAAGTGTTTGATGATGCTCAACATGACACTGATGTAAGCAATACGAAGAATCAATATGGAAGCATGGAAGGGGCCTCTTCATCAGAGGTGGATACATCAAACTTGGCCAATCAAACTCACTTTGAACTGAACAAAGACTTCTCCCTAGAGCAGCAAAAACGGACAGGAAATTCGCTTGACGTCACTTCTTCCAGAAAAGAAAATGAAGAAAATGTTGAAAGCATCAAACACACGGAAGATCCTCGAAAAGAAAAGAAAACCAGAGGTGAAATAGTCGATGAAGCAACTACAACTATCGAGGATACCATCAGGGTAGAAAATGAAGCTGATTTGATACAGTATCAAAGGTGCATACATGGCGATGACGATTTTTTTTCGGATATTTCAAAACAGTCAAATGGGTTTAGCAGCGAGAGACAAGAGCAAGAAGAGATGTTCCAAGATCACGAAAATGAATGGATAACGGTGAGCTACAGGAAGAAAAAGCCAAAAGGGTTTCTATGGCAGGATAAAACCACTGAGAATTCCAAAGACGGGAGGAAAAACACACATGTTCAAGCGAACGATAATCCCCAAACAAACTCTTCAAGCAGGAACATAAAGAAGAAGAGTAAGACAGTGAAGGCCCAAATCCAAATTTTTGCAGACATTACCTCTTTAAAAACGGAGCTGGAGAAGGAAGTGATGATGGCGGCTGATGAAGTGACGGCGGCTGACAACATTTGGCTTTTATCCCCTTTGGATCGACTTCGCTTGTACCTGTTTTGGGTGGAGAGCTATCGTGAACGCTACAGGGCAGAGATTCAAAGAGGTGAACTGGAGTATGAACAACTTTGTCATGAACAAGAGGCAATCAGATTTGAAGAAGAAGAAGAGGTCATACGTCGTGCGACCGTTGTTGGCATGACAACCAGCTGTGCAGCTAGATACCACTCCATGCTTCAGAGAATAGCTCCCAGGGTCGTTGTCATTGAAGAAGCAGCTGAGGTAATGGAGGCTCACATCATAACTTCTCTTTCACATGACACAAAGCATACCATTCTTATCGGGGACCACAAGCAACTCCGTCCAAAAGCAACAGTATATGAGCTAGCCAAAAAATACAACCTGGCGATCTCGCTCTTCGAGAGAATGGTAATGAACAGCATGGATTGCAAACGTTTGTGTATACAGCACCGTATGCGTCCAGAAATTGCTGCACTGACTAAAAGAATCTACGATCATGAAATTGTCGACCACGAAACGGTGTGCAAATTCAAGGACATATCCGGCGTAACCCACAACCTGTTCTTTATTGATCATTCTGAGCTTGAGGTTCAGGTAGACGGTCTGCAAAGTTACTCTAACCCTCACGAAGCTGACTTTTTGGTAGCCCTTTGCAAGTATCTCTTACAACAAGGATACCTTCGAACCCAAATTACAGTTCTCACCATGTATATCGGTCAGTTATTGCTTCTTCAAGAGAAAATGCCAAGAGAAACATTTGGGGGAGTCAGAGTTTGTGCAGTGGACAACTTTCAAGGTGAAGAAAACGACATAATTCTATTGTCATTGGTCAGAAGCAATGATGAACGGAAAATTGGTTTCCTAAACGAGTCAAACAGAATCTGCGTTGCATTGTCCCGAGCTCGCAAAGGATTTTACTGCATTGGAAACTTCAACCTACTGAAAAGCCAGTGCAAGTTGTGGCAGGAGATATGTGCCGATTTAGAAACAAAGAACGCCATCGGAAAGACTCTACAACTAGTCTGCAAGAAACACAACAATGTTACTAATGTAAGGACTTCCCGTGAATTTAATAAATATGGAGGATGCAAGATGCTCTGTGGAGACCGTCTTGTTTGTGGTCATGCATGTGACACGCCATGCCATATTTCAGACAAGGTTCACCAAAAGGGCTGGTGCTCTAAATTGTGCCTCATGAAATGCTGCCCAGATGAGCATCAATGCAAATATCCGTGCCATCATCCAAGAAGCTGTCCCGAATGCCGTCAACCTGTGCTAAAGACAGTCCCTCAGTGCAGCCACGAACAATTAGTTCCGTGCAGCATTGACCCTGCAAAATTCTGCTGTCGAGTTGAATGCGAAAAAATCCTTAGATGTGGACACAACTGTCAGGAAGCATGTGGAAAATCGTGTACTCGGCAATGTATGGTTGACTGTAAGAAAACTCTCCTGTGTGGGCATGAAAAAAGTATGCCTTGTTTTAAAGATTCCGTTGTTTGTAACAGCAAATGCACTAAAGTTCTCGAGTGTGGCCACCCTTGTTCAAAAAAATGCAGACAACGCTGTGAATGCAACACTAAAGTTGACGTTGAGCTAGCGTGTGGTCATCGAAAACAAGTTTTATGTCCACAAAAAGACAGGCCACCACAGTGCTTCGAGAAATGCAAGAGAGCACTGAACTGTGGGCATGATTGCCCTGGCATTTGTCACGACGACTGTGAAATGAAAAAATGTAAAGTCGTTGTCATCAAATTTCTTCCATGTGGCCACCAACAGAGTGTTCCTTGCCACGTTGACCCCAAAATGGCTTTTTGCTACGCTCCATGTCAAAGAAAGTTGGACTGTGGACACAAGTGTTCATCTGTGTGCGGCCGTGCCTGCCACGAGGTTCGATGTGAAGAATTTTGTCAAACGAAGTGTGAGCGAGGTCATGCATGCCAACGACGGTGCCATTCTGGTTCCACATGTGGTGACTGTATGGTAGTGGTAAGCATGACAATTCCCGCATGTGGACACAGCATTGAGATGCCCTGTCACATGGATCCATCTGTGACGAGGTGTAAAAATCCATGTGAACGAGTAAGGAACTGTGGGCATCATTGTCAAAACATTTGCAGTAAGAATTGTGAAGCTCGGGCGTGCAAGGAGCTCGTAAACACAACGTTACCATGTGGTCACATGGTCACCTTAGCCTGTCATAAAGATACCGAAAAGTACAAATGCGAAGAAACAGTAGAGGTCGGTCTGCCATGTGGACACAAGAAGTCCTTGGCCTGTCATCTTTCAAGGGCGGATGTACAAAATATATTATGCAACACAAAGTTAGAGAAAGAACTGCCTTGCAAACACAAACTCACTCTTCCCTGTCACAAAGATCCTAAAGAATGCAAGTGCAAGAAGAAAATTGATGTCCAACTGCCATGTGGTCATATGAAGTCTCTCATCTGCTCTGCTACAACAGAAGACCTACAAAATGTCTCTTGCATGGTTAAGATGAAACGAAAACTACCATGTGAACACGAGGTAACTATTCCATGCTACAGAAATACCATGGAGCACGTTTGTGAAGAGGAGGCCGAAATCACCCTTCCCTGTGGACACAAGAAGCTCATAACATGTTCTAAAGTGGCAGATGGGCAGCATGGTGAAATCTGTGATATAAGGGTGACGAGACGATTACACTGTGGGCATGAAAAGGAGATGTTTTGTTCAGAAAAACCTGAGGAGGTATTTTGTGATGCTCCTTGTGAACAACGTCTTCCATGTGAACACCCGTGTCCAAAAAGATGTGGACACAAGAAGCTCATAACAAGCTCTAAAGTGGCAGATGGGCAGCATGGTGAATTCTGTGATACAAGGGTGACGAGACGATTACACTGTGGACATGAAAAGGAGATGTTTTGTGCAGAAAAACCTGAGGAGGTATTTTGTGATGCTCCTTGTGAACAACTTCTTCCATGTGAACACCCGTGTCCAAAAAGATGTGGTGATGACTGCGCTAGCTTCAAATGTACTGTCAGAGTTCAAAAGATTTTGCCATGTGGATCCCATGAAATCGGTTGTCGTTGCTCTGATGACGTGTCCCAGATGATTTGTCCAAATGAATGCAACCGAAAGTTGTTTTGCGGACATAAGTGCCCTGGTAAATGCTCTGAGAAGTGCAGTCAGTATAACTGCCAAGAAATGGTCGTGAGACATCTCGATTGCGCGGGAAAGCACTCTCGCAGAATGCCCTGTAGCGATGATCCAAAATCCGTAACATGCCAGAAGCGCTGCGATAAAAACCTAGATTGTGGTCACCGTTGTCCGGGCATCTGTAGCGAGCAATGTGGAAGTATGAAGTGTATGCATAGAGTACAAAAAACATTTCCATGCGGTCACGAGAAACAACTTCAGTGCTTTCAAAGCAAGGACGCAATCTGCATGGCACACTGTCAGCGTCCAAAGACCTGCACACATATTTGTAAAGGAGTGTGCGGTCGAGATTGTTCTAAATATCCCTGTGATGTAGTGGTAGTGAAACCCCTTTCGTGTGGGCATAAGATTAAGATGTCTTGTAGCCACTCCACTGATGATGTACAATGTCCTGCTCCATGTGGAGCAAAGTTGCCATGTGGTCACCAGTGTTCTGGGGAATGTGATGATTGCCAGCAAAGGGGTTCGCATGAATTATGCCAACATCCATGTGGTCGATTGCTCGTTTGTTCACACCGCTGTAAAGCAACATGTAGTGAACCCTGCCCTCCCTGTGACAGAAAATGCAGCAGACGTTGTCCTCATGGGATATGCAAAAGGATCTGTTCACAATCGTGTGAACCGTGCAAAAAACCGTGTAATTGGAGTTGTCCTCACCATCAGTGCAATAATCTTTGTGGAGAGGAGTGCGACCGCCCAAGATGTGATGCCCCGTGTCGCAAGAAGCTTCCCTGTCGCCACCCGTGTATTGGTTTGTGTGGAGAAAACTGTCCTAATGTGTGCGCCGAATGCCATCCTAAGAAGCTTTCTTCCATGTTAGTTGATGTGCGTACAAACAAAATGGAAGCCACAAGATGTCTGCAACTATTCGACTGTGGTCACATCATAAAAGTTGAAGAGATGGATAAGTGGATGCTTCGCGAGCCGGGTAACGATGTTCATCTCATGCGATGCCCAAAGTGTTCTACACCAATAACCTTCAGCTATCGTTATGGAAATAGTATCAAAAGGACGCTGACGAAAATTGAGAATGTAAAGACACAAATAAAAGAGCTAGAAAATGAAGTTACCAACTCTGTCAGTCTCATAGGAAAGGATCTGAAGCATTTAGAGTACGATGTGAAGAAGAAGCAGATGCTGCAGAAGTTCCGTCCAATTGAGCAGTTAATCCCATGGACATGGAATCCGTTCAGTTTGAGACATCGGTGTGAGCGCCGAGTTCTTTTCATGTTTACGTTTAAAAACCACATGATGATTCTTCAGCAGATTCAAAGAACAGATCAAGTTCTAAAAAATATTTTTAGACTTCAACCAGGCAAGCAACAACAACTAGTGGAGGTGAACAAACTATGGAATGACACCACAAATGCGTTGGAAAGGATCAAAGAGTACCTTGAAAACCCTGAACTCGATTTGAAAACGCTTAGTAAAGTGCATGAGCAAACAAGAAAGTTCCATCTTTTCTCCTTTATTTTAGACGCCCGAAGCAAGGCTGTGATGCATCAGATTCCTTTTACAAGCATTGGTACAACTCGACTGAAGTTGGCTTGCGATCGGTTCAGAGTGTTTCTTCAGGGTAACGAGGATCCTCTAGAACTAGAATGGCTGAGTAAAATCGTCAACTTGTTAAGAGCAGAGCTGAGCCTTCCACCTCTCCCGACAGAGGAAGCAAAAGTCTTCGCAAATTTCCCAGGGTACCAAAGAGGCATCTGGAAATCATGCGATGAAGGTCATGTTTACTTCACGGGATGGATAGTGCGAGGTGGCGAAGACATTCCAGTGGGAAGTGAAGGATGTACCACGTGTACTTGCAGCAGATAAATGAAAATCATGAAAGAAAGAAAGTTAACTAAAAGAAACAAATGCCATATCTTGCCACAGCAATGAACGTGCAGGTTTTTTCTAAGAAGGAAAGGCACAGAGTTTGATAAGCGGGCGATGATTCAAATTCGGGGCTGAATGAATTTAAAACACCAAAGACCTATTAAGTAACACTGATTTCTCCAGACTAGAAGCACGGTTGAGGTTTGAGTGGCATAAAGGAACGTCTCAGATTTGATTAAGAACCATTTAGCCATTTAGCCTCTAAAGGAGATAACACGGAAGTCATTTAAGAACAGAAGAGAACAGTTTGGTCGGTGCGCGAAGATTGTGACTAAGAGCTAAAAAACTGAACAAGATGAGATTGAAACGTAAACAAGCCCGGCAAGGATGTACAACGTCGTACAGCGGCCTTTAGATGACTCGTTATCAGTCTTACTCTTAGAAGTAACATTGAGCAATATGCATTAAAATTGAGATGTCTAAATCTCATTCAGTAGATGAAGAACTTTTAACACAGTTTAAAAAGGGCCTGCAATCGGTTGGTCGTGCATTTCGATGGCGATGGCGTTACATACTGCGCAGAAATCAGCATCTACAGCTTTGCCCCCATTTTTCGAATGCTGGCAAATTTGTACAGCGCGTCAGTGAAGTCTTTGAGTCCAAGACATCGCGATGAACAGACGAACGACGAACAGTGCAGTAAGTGGAAGAAAGAATAGAGTTGAACATCGAAAATCAGATTTAGTACTCTTAACATTTGCATGATAAGAAACATCAAGAAAACGAGAAAAAATTGCAGCTCTAGTAAACACATACACTACAAAAGAAAAAAGAACGTTTACCGTAGATGAAATTTAATTTTGTAAAAAAAAATCTGGGCTAGATTTGACTTGAGTCTATAGTTTTGTGAAACATTCGTAGTATCATTATTATTCTTGAAAATGGGTTGAAATCCTAAACATGCTACAAACGTAGATCTTAACAATCTTAAAATCAAATATTTGGTTGATTCAGCTAGGAATCACGTTCTTGTAAAGTTTGCTTTTGTTTTAGCTTGTGTGTGGAAAACGTTTTTCAAGGAATTTATAGACCATCACCAATGCAAACAGTCCAATACACCTCTTAGGGCATTTTTGTAAACTGTAACATGTTAATGTACAAATGCCAAAAACGGTTTTTATGATACTGTTGATTTCAAGTGTTATTGTTTGGAATTTGTTAGCAGTTGTCAGTAGCAATAGCAGTTGTAATAGCAATAGTAATAGCAATTGATCAGGACAGGAGGTTCAAAAGTATTTTTCAGTGCTTAGTATTGTGAAATTGAATTGAATTCTTACAAATGTTAATAAAAACTATACTAATCAGTTGACAAACCTCATATGTATTCAGGTCGTGGGCCTTGTTCCAGTTAAATGTATTGAAAACTGAAAAACGAACTAAAAGTAGACAAAATTATATGAAAGCAAAACATGTTTGACGCTGTCAGTAGGCCAATCAAGCGGGTGAAAATTTCTCCTTATTTACATTACTAGCTTAACTAACATTTTTTATGTCAATCCTTCTTTGAACAAAAACAACATTGCCTTATGCCGGTGTAAAAAAGCAAAACGAAAATAGCAAAACACAATTATGGTAAATAATTCTATTTGATTGCAACAGGAAGTCCTTTGATATTCCAGTTTTACGAATATGACAGTAAGAGGCGCGATGAGCTAATAGAAAACACGTTAGACTACTTACGAATCAAGAAGTCCGAATTCTACCGCTAGCTGGTCGTGGTTTTTGTGATGCGCTACTGGACAAGACAATATACACCCATAAATTGTTAGGGGAACATGACACAAAGGGTAGCATGCGATGGACTAGCATCCCATCGCAGGTGGGTAGCAATACTACCAGCTGATTCATGCTTCAAAAAGCAGGAGTTAAGCGTTGTCCTGGTAAGCCATGTGAACCACATGATCAACTTCCTTCGCATCATGAAAACCTGAACACGTGATACACGGTACTCTGTGGGGGGGGGGGGGGGGGGGGGGGGTCCAATACAAAAAGTAACGGGTGATCGTCGTCCTTTTAGGGGTTAAACCCTAGGAGGGAGGACCACCGTTAAAGGTCGGAAAATATGAGGAGCTACCATTCCAGTTGACAGTCACTGTCTCTTTTTTGAAAATCAAAGTTGTTTTATTTTAGAATTCTCAGTATATGTTGATACCGTACAAAACTGTGACAGCAGTCTCTTCTTTTCAGCAAATACTGCATAGCAAAATCAACTTGAGTTTCATACTACTTTCACAACTTAGTGGACTATAGTATTCCAACATGACTCAGTTAGGATGTTCCATTGTAACCTATTGCTAACCTAAAATATAAATTCTAAGTTTTAAATGAATTCTATGAATTAAACCTTTTTGCATGTAATGCTCTCTTCGATCTTCGACATCAGTGTAGTCAAGTCTGCGCTCGGAGCTCTCATGGAGGAGGAAGATACCCGGACGAAATGTTTTGTTCGCGTTGCTGCTCCGGAAAATATTTGCTTACAATGCAGTTGGCTGGTAGAAAACGCTGCCTTTCGAAAAAGATTGTTTTGTGGATCGAATAAGACAAAAACTTGCCAATACCTGGAGCTTCTTCTCGGAGATGAGTCCCAAGCGGCAGAAGAGAAATCGGCAATTGTTTGCAGAAACTGTTCGAACGAAACGAAACGAAACGCTGTGTATAAGAAAATTTTTAACTTAAGGGAGAACTTCTCCAAGACGAAAGAAGAATTGGAAGCTAATATGGAAGGCTCCATTTGTGTTAAGCAGATCCGCTATTTCAGTGAAAGAAGTCAGCAATGCAGAACCAAAGCCTCTTCTAAAGAAAAGGGACGGTAGCACGCAGACGGAGCCCCTATCTGCAGATGCAGAAGAAGTTAGCTTAAGCTCATCATCTTCGGTAGAAGTGGGAGCAAATTTTCTCTCCTTCACAATCACACTAGTGTATGTGTAACTTTGGCACATCTTCAAAGCGACACACTAGGAGATTTTATACGCCGATCTCTGTGATTTGCGAAAATTACCAAGTATTGCGATTGTCGCCAGCGATTAGCGACCCGCGATGAAAATCACATATATTTGCAATGTCAAAAAAATATCGACAATTAAAATTCGCAGGCGCTTTGCGATCGGTGTATAAAATCGCCTACTGTGTCGATGGCTTTAAAGGAAAAACAAGGTAAGTCTTGCAAAAGTTAAGATGATAAACGGAGCAAACCTATGAACAAACAACAGAAAATCAAAGAGACGAATTTCGTTTAGATTTTTCAAAGAATCGCGTTTTTCGTGACGCTTTTTAACAAACCGGTAATAAGAAACGAACGACTTTTAGAAAGTCTATTGCTTTTATAAAGAGGGCATAAATGGAAATTTTAGCCCAACTGATTCTTAAATTTTAGGTTCTTATATGCAGGTTTTTACTGTATCATCCAGCTGTTACCTTTATCACTTTTACATAAAAGAAGCTCGTCTGTTGTAATCCCCCTTAGCAAGAAAACGACAAAAGGACAAAGATTGCTGATGTTTGTTTGCAATTTGAATTCTGCATCAGATAGTCGTTCAAGTCCGCGCATGGTTAGTTTTTTCGTTATGTGATTGAATCTGTCAAGTTTCAAAAGTGACTAGACAGTCGTTGTCCATTTCGATCATGATAAACCTACCGCATCCTTACGACAGACGCGCGCACTTGTAAATGGTCCCAAGTCATATCGTAGGCCTGTTGTAAGCTTGCCGCACGCGAAAAAGCCGTACCGTGTAAATCGCCCTTTAGTATACCAGCGTACAACTGTAAGTCGTTGGTAGTGGTTGGTACAAGGACTCGGCTGAATGTATTGACTAAATCACTCTCAAAGACTTGCACTTGCGCTGGTATACTAAATTAGAGCATATATGTTACAAGTTTTGCCGCCGATTGTCTGCAAACAAAACCTAACAAAGTGCGCCAGATAATAGGCGCTAGAAGCTCTTGTTCCTCATAGCCCCAGGAAACACCAAGCAGTTCGGGGAGGAGCGCTGGCTCATTCCCCGAACAGCGGCTGGTAATCGAGCCTAGCAAATCCAGGGATAGCCTGGAAGCCGGTTTACGTTGTGTTGACGCGGTTGTAGGATATGCTTCGCAATAGGGTAAGACTACATGTTTTTCAAAAAGAGAATTGGAAACATTTTCAGTAATAAAACGAGATACCAGCCAACTGTTTTCCAGTTGAACTAGAGCAAAACCTTCAGAATTAGACACTCACCTCTTAATGGATTATGAAGAGGGGAGTTCCGTGAAGGCTTTCTTCGTCCGGCATGTAAGATGACTGTGTTGCCTTTAAAGAAATTGGTCTTCAACGGAATAGTCAAACTGATGTGATAAACATCTGCAACATGCAAGGAATAGAGATTTTTAAATAAGTGTTCTTTAAAGTTATCTCTCCAAACATACCAACTGTATTTTCAACACACCGGTCTAGCTATATCTATCTAAAATTTTGACGTTCTGTTTGAACAACAAAATAACTACCCAAAAGCTTGCAAAGTGATGTATTTACCAAGCTTAGGAAAACAAAGCCACTCTTACTTCAGTTAATAGCTTAACTAAAATATATATTAAACACATTGAGTATTTTTTCGCTAAGAAGAGAGACAGGCTTAAATTTCAACAACAGAAGTGGGAAGTTCTAAAGCTATTGCATCTATATATTTAAATCTTCGCTTTTAAATCTTCATTGATGTAAATAGTGCGTAACAAATCACGTCGTATAATAATGCTTAGCAATTAATCAACAATTAGTGTCAAACAAGTAGCGTTTATTATGAGCAACATTAGTGTCGTTTTTGTAAGGTAGCTTATGTAGTGTAAGTAACTGTATTGTAATGTAGTGTGCAGGAATAGTAATATATCTTAACACAAATTGTGCTTGGAATGGTATAAAGTAGCAAAATAAGGTACCAACCATTTCAACTGGTGTCGCCGAGTCAGTTCGTCTTGGCCGTTAAGCTGGCTTTTAGTGGGACCTGACACTGAACAAACCTGTGGGATATTACATGAAAACAGATTAGAAGCTTGAACCAATGGTTGGATCTGAATAAACTAACTAACTCGCAGATTCTAGGCATTAATTTTCTTTTAGTAAGATTTAAATAACAATGAAAACAACAAAGCAACAGCATACTGTGACGTAATGCTATTATTAACAGTCCAAAGTGAAAATACTCATTTCACATTTATACCAAAAAGTGAACTAATGATTCACCAAAATACCCGTTACCACCCTAATTATTTGCTGATAATGCTTGTTTCCTTTAAGGTTTGATAACGTATTTGAAACCACAAAAAAGTAACAGTGTAAGTATTAAATGACAAGCAGCCGACAACTGCAACTGGGACAGGATTAGGATAGTGATGGAAGCTAACCAAGCTCTGCACCGCGCCCAACAATTTTGGGTGACTGGAACACAGGGGCGTAGCCAGCTTCTCTAATTACCCTAAAAACTTGGTGTTCTTGATAATTGTTTGAAAATGCTTTCAGGACTACATGCTTATGGTCCGCGTAATTGAAGCGAAGACTACGGAGAACAAACTACTGGCTTGGAAAATAAGATTACAACTCTCAAAAACATTCCAAACAAATTTCTACTGGTGATTGGAAAGCAAAATTGGATATAAAACGTGCAGTTATTGAAAACAAAAAGCTTAGAAACGCTGAAACAAATATGTCAGAAAGCAAAAGACATCTACTTATCGAAAAATCCTTTCCAAATAAAGCTGACGGCGCTTGCAAAGCTGGACAATTTGGAGAACAGGACTACAGACTTTGAATAAATGTGTCGGCAAATTGATAATAATTGTTGAAAGCAAGTTTCGATGAACTTTCCTGATAAATTTATTATTAAAGCACTGTTGAAGTCACCGAAACAAAACACTTTGTAAACAAACCTAACAATTACTGAAAAAACTTCGGAAAATAAGCCAAAAGTACTGAAAATAAACAGAAAACAATATTACAGCTATCGAAGAAATATTTCGAAGACATGCTTATAGTTTCCTTTAAAAAGGAAAAATTACATTCAGAGGAGAAAAATAAGTGTGTCAAAATGACATGAATAATTGTTTACATTCCAAATTGATTTTTAGACTTGGCAGATTTTGAATCGAAACGACCTGTATTTTTGTAGTCCAGAACCTTCACTTATACTGGGAATACGTAATTTTGGCGATCGTATACTCTTGTAATAATCAGACATTGTTTTCGTTTGCTACACTTGAACCAAAGAGAACATGAGAACTTTAAGGTGTTTCTACACAATATAAGATTAGAAAAAAAATTCAGCTCAGCCGAACTTTAAAACAACAACAAAAAACAAAACAAAAACATCCGACTTATCTTACTGTAAGAATTGTATTGTTTATACAATGTTTTCCCGGGTGTTTCGAGTTGTCATGGAAACCCTGTTTTTCTCATGTTCTCTATATTCAACAAATAAAAGTACTTTACAGGAGGTCATTTTTAAGGTGGCACTTTAGTGTGTAACACGAATCAAAGAAACGAGCCAAACATGCCTGCTTTTACTTTTAGCTATCTTTTTTCAATTTAAGTTTCCAAACTTAAAAACAAAAATGTTGCGATAGCAATCTTTGATATCTGTTGATTATTTTTGAAAAATAAGTTGACAATAATGTCTTCAAAAGCTTCTTAGCTTTGACTGCAGTGCCACCTTAAAAATCGAAAATTGTCTCTCGAGATAATGCTTTGTAATTGTAAATGAACATTGAGTGATCACATTGCCAATTTCATAGGAAAAAAAAAGTCTACAAATGAAGAATTAAGAGAATTTTCTGTTAAAATAGCATTAGCCAAACGAAACAGAAAAAAAAACAAAACTATTCGACGTTCTGTTTGCGTCGATTGCTCAATGTTCAAGTACCATGCAGTGAATAATTGAAGCTTATTGACCTCCATATCAATATAAACCTATGAATTTCCATTAAAAATGATGGCAAGTGTATTACTGAATATAATTCTTTATCATCTTCGCTACGATTGTTATTTTGTTATTTCCAAACTTGTATGATAATTAATTTTAGCAATCGTGAAACTGCTAAATAAATTTCATTTCCAAAGTTGCTCGATTCTTTTCTTAAAACCGTTTTCAACACAATGCCATCATTTTGTCTAGCAAAAAACACGTTCAATCTATAACCTCATCTCTATCTTCCTTCCACAAATGCTTGCTTCCCCTTCCTCTTCACCTGCCTTGACCACTGCCAATAGTAATCATTCCATCGTTTCTCACTTCTAGACATAAACATAATAATAAAAAATATGGTCAGCAATGAGTAGAAAATCGGCCACGCCATTTTAAAAGACATTTTGATGTTTATGTAAAGACAATTTAAAGGCGTCAGGCCGAGGTTTTGGCATTACATCAGTGGATTGAAGCCAAAGTGAATCGTCGTAAAAATTGAAAATGGCTTCTGTTCCAATTCTTGCTCTCCCTTTTGGGAGATGCGACTATAATTAGAATTTCCTGGTTTTAAAACGAAAGCCAGTACCACGCAATTACACCCGAGCGGAGCGAACTAGCGAGCACGTGCTATTTGGTTGTGACATCTGGACACAGCAATTTGGCTACAAATTCGGGCAAAAACCTCTGAGAATACAGTACTTACCATTTTCACATGTCTAGAGGATATATATTCCATTCTTGTACAGCTTCTTGTCCGTTAGAGCTCGGAAGTTGGCTTTCAGAGGGGAGACACAAAGCTACGCCCTGACACTTTCACGATCTGGTTGGATTGAGCAAACGTGGAATACGTCGTGAATATGGATTAGTGGCTTGAACCAATCACAGACAAGTAAACAAAATTCTTCACGCGTTCTCTTCAGGCTATTTCGTGGTATTATTTTCTTTATGCTACATTTAAATAACAATGCAAAGAACAAGGCCATAAGAAATTGCGCGATTTAACTACAAATACCAGAGGTACATTGTACTTAACATTCATTACCCAACAAACAGGCCCCCCAGAGAGGTGTAGGGTAAAAAGAATTATCGAGCAGAGCAAGGCGAAGAAAATTCGGCGGGGGTGGCCTAGGGAAAATTTGGCGAGGGTGGCCTGGGAGACTTCGGCAAGCTCTCTCCCTCCTAGGCCACGCTCGGCTGTTCCCGCTCGCCGAATGTTTTTTCGCTCCATGCCCCATTAGGGAGCCACTTTGCAGGCAAACAATTCATTAAAAAATCTCTATTGACCAATACGGAGGGAATAGAAATAAAATGTTGCAGAAGCTTCTTGAAATTATGAATTCTAATTTTGAAAGTTTCGCGTAGAGTAGTGAACTGTTATAACCGTTGATGTAACTGACGATGCCTTGATGCTATTGAATGTAATGAAGAAGTCCTCATTTCCTTCGCTTCTCTATTATGCCCCTGATCAAAAGGGTGTCTTCTATTAAACCAAAAATTCCGAAAATGTTTTTTAATCATGCAGTGATCTTTCAGTGATGTCAACCACCACGTGGTTTGACCTGCAACTGTGCCCCCTCCCCCCCAAACCTTTGCCACGGTTTTAACGTCAGTCGAAAACCCTTCAAGAACTTAGCACGGGAAAGCTCGTTAAAGAATTTTGTTAAATACCGCTATTGCGTAACCGATACTGCCAATCATTGTTACATTGCGGGGGTTAATTTACAGACAGAAACTTTTAAACCGAATTGAAAGATAATGCTTTTATATTTGTATCCCTGTGAATTTTAATTTATACATTTTAATTCTAGAAGATTTGGTTAGATTTAAGGTAATGAATGATTTCCACCAGAGAAACCTTTGGACTTTAAATTTATTTACGTTTCTGTACTCCACCATTCAAAGAAAGTTGACTTTTTTAGAAGCAAATCTTAAACGCAATGCCAGTCGTTTCTTTCAAATATACGCAGAGGGTACTAAAAGTTACTCTACAAAATAGTTTTTTACTTGGAAAACTGTGTTATTATAATAACTTACAATAAAGATATTAAAAGCAACCCTTAATTTCACTTTATTCGTTAAGCTAATTACCTCGCTTTACAGGCTGAGATTTTCTGGTTTATACAGCGAGTGAGCAGTTCGACGACTACGCCATGTTTGATAGCTAGATCCAGTGATCTCGTGTTCTACCCCAGTCACCTAGCAGATAACACAACAACATGATTCAAGACCGACCCCCTTAAATATGACCGTGTATTTACTGACCAGCGGTGAACACCATAAAGAGTTTCCAATCAAAATTTTCTTATTTTATTATTATTACATGCATTACTTTTATTTCTAGAGTGCTCACTGGTTACTGGTTATACGTTCGTCAAACTTGAAGCATTTTTTTGCTGCTATTTTCACAAAACACATACAACCACGCGTAAAGCATTCCACTTTCCAATGTCACTGATTCCGCTGTCCAATCCATTTATCCCATCTGCTTTCGGAGAAAATTAAATCCATTTACAAGACAAAACAAGGTTTTTCTAGGAATCATTACGACATGACTAAGGTTTTTAAAACATCTGAGACGTTGTTTACAAAGAAGCGATTATTCTTTATGCCCTTTATTAGTCGAAAACGTTTTTATAGTCTTGTACAAATATTTAGCCTGGACAAGAAGTTGTAACATCTTTCTCGCATTTCGTGGGTGCGTTCACAGGTATGTTAAGACTCTAAGCTTTACGCCATTCATTTAGCTTCGAATATTTTACAACGATCAGTTAAACAACTGCAGTTCATAAGAAGAAGCATATCACTAATGTTTGGGTAGTAACGAAACTTTCCTACCGGTAATTCGATCAGGTCAACGATGGATTCCTCCAAAACTTTGACCTGTCTTTCACGGATTAATTTAACCAATTTCATCTGGTAAAAAGACTGTAACATTCTGGATAACTTTGCTAATTATAGTGCACTCATTGCAGTAATCTTCCTAAGAATGATGATCAATCTGGTTAAATTCTCCAAAATCCCTTGCATGAATGTCACTTTCATTTAATCCATCGTTATTTCCGCGTTACTACAAATTTTACCCGTGATATTAAACATGGAGTCCGACTTTTCATTTGTGCATAAAACAGAAATATACCCTCCGCATGTAAAGTAATTTAGGAAAATATGTCGTCAGCTTTTTAGTCTGCAGTATTATGCCACGCTATTTTTGAGTATTTTATTTCCTTTTATAGCAACAAATACGGAATCTTTGACAGTTTCGTTAACAATCTGATTTGAAAACACTGCACAGCGGCATTGGTGACTCTATGTATTCTTAATGATGGCTGTTGTTATCTTGGAAGATGTAGAATATGTATCAGAAATATAATAATTCAAGATAAATACCGTGAAATACGTAAAGTAAGGCGAATGTATTATGTCCATTTCCGTATCTTGCGTACAATATATTTCGCAGTCGTATTCAGATAAAAACAGCCACAGTCACATGACATTGGGAAAAATTCGATAGAAGGTAAGAGTTACTCGTTCAGCTTCAGTTAGAGGTAGGAACGTAGTTTCGAAGTGTGGTTTGTCTGTTTGGTTACTATTGTAATTGTTGTACTCTCCGGAGATTGTCCACTGTAGACATTGTTGAACATTAATGTGCTTTCGAACGTCCGTTGTTTGATTTGAATATAGACAATATTATGTCTCTTGTTTGATAAGATTAAAATCTGGCAGGATCTCAATTGCTTTGGACAATAAAATCAGCGGTGAAATGAAGAGTGCCGAAGTTATAAACACAATGCGACACCAACCAAGAACATTAAATTTTCAGTTTTTCAAAGCGTGGGGAAATAAATCTCAGTTAGCTCAACGTTCTGTACGTTGATGAAATTATTGGCTATGACTGTTCCTTCTACAACCATCGCAACGAACATATGAAACTGCATTTCAGTAATTAACAACCCGTCTCCTCACTTGAATCACCAATTCATATATACGCTGCTGTAGATTACAAAATTGCAGCACGGATGACTAAGCTGTTTAGTAAACTTGCTGAATTACCAAATGTATTCCTGCCTCTTGAGAAACACAAGTTATTTTAATTTATGAAGGCTTTTAAAAATAGTGAACGAATCGTCTGCTTATATCAAGACTTTATTAGTCAGTGAAAAATGCTTCGATTTAGAAGTAACTCAAGGAACATATTTCCACTCAATTTTGTTACCTTTTTAAAATTCACGCATAAGCCCCGGAAGTTGTACCTTTTTCAAGCATGGATATTGGTCATCTGTGCTATAATATCTCCTCTTCCACAGCACCATGCCTTCGAAACAGAAAGCGAAATGGAGGAAGAAATTCGACAAAGTGAACAACAGCAAAACAGCTCAGGACGATTCTAGAGGTAAACAAAAAGGAATCACTTATGTTCACTGTACCATGCACGACATAGATGGGATATTTACCATTCTGTAAAGATATGGTTAGACATCTATATTATATATAGTATGGTTTATTTAGTTATTTACTCAAAGCCGGAAAGATATAATTTGGTCGAGACTGTAAAATTATATAATTTGTTCTGATGCACAATCGCATGTGCGAGCATGGGCCCCATTCAATTTTGCAACCATATTTGTGAAAGCAAATGTATCACCTTTTATCATGGTTAAAGGTGTTTCATAAGACCTTTGCTAAATTGAATATTATGGCTGATTTTGAACTAATATTTTGAGGGAAAGTTAGGTGAAGATAGGACAAACAGAGAGATAAGAGATAAAGTTGAAAGAGTGCCATGAAATTTATGTAATGAACAAACACAAATTAAAGGTATTTTTCAGACCCATGATTTAGAGTCAGTATTGGTACAAACATTTAGAAAGCAAAATAAGGCTACAGGGTTAATTAAACAGTTAAAAAGTTATATTGTACGAAGGATAAATTGCTTCAATCCACTCTTATTACTGAAAAGTCTTCTTTCCAATCGCTGGTCGATGTTCAATTAAAGAATGGACAAGCTATTTTGATTTTTTTTCTTTCTTTAAATAAATGCGACCCGCAAACTTAGAAAGCCCTAACAAAAGTATTGGTGATAATATATGAGCAACACCAACGAAATAAAACTAACATACTTATGATAGAGGATACCTTAACATAGGGCTGCTTAGCATTGTAGACCTGCCTTGCTGTTTTACGTTTTAGGGACGGGAGAAACATCGGATCAAAATGAAGCACAAGATAAATCATCGCCAGGAACAGAAGGAGCGGCTCAGTTGTCAGAAACAAAAGGAGGTGCATGCGGGACACCTGCTGATGAAATCCCAGGTACATGGAAGCGATTAGTAACAGTAATATAATTAAACCGAGTGGAGTCTAATTCAGGGAGTAATCAGGCGAGTAATTTCAATCGTATACATTCAATCAGTTGTTTAACAAAGAGAAGAACAGCAGCAAAAAGAATGTATCCAGGTGCATGCACGCGAATGGCGTAGGTGTCTAATTACAGAGATACAATTACAAAAAGTCGTTAGTGGAGAGCTGTAATTAAAGGGGCAGTCTCATCAAGATTTAGCCCTGCTTGAAAGTCTAATGAAGGTGATGGTATTAATTGGAAATCCACTAATAGTTGCTTAACCTTGCTAAAATGCACTGTACTACTCACGAAAGTTGTTTAAAACTGGAGTAGCCACGGACGGGTACGTAAGAAATGGTCTAAAACTTGAAAACGTCGGGCCAACGTTTTCAAGTTTGACAGTGTTACTTGGAGGAAAATTACTAAAAATAATCGTTGATTATGGTTTATGTACATCTTAGGGAGTGCATTTATGCCCTTTTGGCATTTAAAGGTTATTTGTTGATCAGTGAGTGCACCTTTATTAATTCAGCATAGTTTCACAAAAACTTAGAAGAATTCTTGTGATACTGCCCCTTTAAAAAGTATTTACTAAAACACTGGAAAATGTTGTTGCCACGCGCTGATTGGCTACTCAAACGGATATCCTTTGTTATTCACCTCCGAGCAACTCGAGGACGATAACTGTAATCGTCCACAGGAATAAATGAGTTAAAAATAATCCTTTTTAGATTTTATTATCTCACTGCTAAAACAACTATTCACGTCAGCGTCAGTTGCTAGCTTCCTCGCCGCTTCGTTTCCGGTTATCTACCACTAGCCATCGCCTCTTCGGTGAATAATTGATAACTGGGCACCGGCGTGATCGCACGCCAATTATGCTGCAAATTACGCGAGAATTTTATGATATATACGACCAATAATGATAAAATAATAACATTTAACTACATTTTATTATAGGAAAAGTTTAAGGACGTCCTTGCCATTTCTTAATCAGAGAAAATTCATGACATTCTAAGGCAACCTTAGTTACAGTTTTAATGCCTCAGTAGTACAGTGAGGCCTAAATCCCACAGCAGTCGAAGATTTTCTCTTTTCTGTGGCTATATTTCTTTACTTAAGGAGAACCTTAAATTAAAATTAAAATTTACGTAAATACCATTTTTTTTTTTGGGGGGGGGGGGGGGCATAAACAAAGGCGAAATAAACAAAAAGAGATAAAGAACGAAGCTTATTTTTGGCATCGCTGCTGAGCAGTTTGCTTTAGCATTTTTTAAACACTATACATTATAAAAAAATTGCCGATACTTACAAGTACGAATGCAGGACTGAGTGATTTCTTCACTCCAGATGAAAATGCTAAGGACGACAGGCGAGACCACAGAGGCCGGTGCAGGGGAAGGAAGCAAAGGGAAGGAAAAAAGGGCAGATATCCAAAACGAGGTCATGGAAGAGAGGAAACCAGTCCAGGTAAAATCTGAAATGCAGATTGCATTAACTGCATGTAAGTGAGGCCTTTTGCCTGACAATATGGTTATAGTGAGTGAGCCTGTGAAAAGAATCAATACAAATTAACCACGCACACTTCTACGAAACGTGACTGTTACCTGGGGGACTTTGAAACTTTTCTGAAGACACGTATAATAAATCACATTAAATAAAAGGTTGCTCTGTCAAGATGTCGTTTTCTGACTCGTGTGCCACTACTAATATTCTTGGTTACGTAAAAAATCCTTTCTAAACTTTATAACTGTGTCGATGCAATCAATGTTTACAGAGCGTGAAGCTGCAACGGAATCAAACGAGGAAAATGCACAAACGAAAACAGTATCGGGAAGTCAGTTTCCCGCTTCACAAGGAACATGTGAAAAACTAGCAGGAAGCAAAGGACAAGGTATGTAACTTGCTAAGATTTGAGGAGCAAAAAATCTTAACCTGTGTCTACATTAATATACATTGGATTGTTTATTAAGCTCCATGGAAACGGAGAATTGCTCCACAATTAACTTCAGAATTACAGCAATTGAAACAATTGAAAAATGGATGCAGAAAAAGACCCTACATTTGCTATATTTCTGGTCAAATTTAAAACTACTGATTAAAATTAACGAGAGCCTACCAATATCATTTAAACTCCAAAACGCCCTCAGTTTGTTTAGTTTAGTGGATAAAGCCTGGTTCTCATATGGCACCGACCTACCTGCGACATAGCCACCGGTACTGCCTGGGATACTGTTCCCACATATGAGAACATACGCCGCTGGCAACAAAGATCAACGCAGATCTTTACCGCCGGCATGCCTTCGAAGTTGTCTTGAGTTCAACTTCGCAGGCACTTAGGCGGTTTTTCTGGAGCGCCGGTGATAAAGATATTTTATGAGAACAGCATCCCAGGCATGTACCGGTGGCTATGTCACAGGTAGGTCGGCGGCATATGAGAACCAGGCTTGAGAAAACGTGTGCTATCCCTTTGTATGATAAATGAACCCTATTCATAACAGTTCGTCTTTTTGTTTAAGAAGAGAACGTTAACAACCAGAAGAAGCAAGCTCACGGCGGACGCGGGAGAGGAGCATCACGGGAACGCGACAAAGGCCAAACACCTTCAGGTGAGTAAAGGAAGAGAAATAGCCACTGGTAATTTTGAAGCCATTTGAACCAATAAATGCTGTTTTCATAGCCGCTGTTATTAATAATACAATAGATTTGAACCCACGCGGCATTTGAGGGAATAAATGCTGTTTCTAGATAACGTTTGTAGAATGATCCTGTTAAAGGATTCTTATAGTTTTCCTCCACTCAAGCATCCCGGGAGTAATCCAGAGGGTGCCTCATAAAATACCTCGAGTAAAAGCATTCTTGGGAACACGATTCTGTCCAAAACAGGGGATGTTTGCCATTTGACAGAAAGAACCGGAGAGGTTTGTCACTTGAAAGAGATGGCATTTACCATTTATAATTCGATATCACTGAAAATACTGGAACCAGTATTGCGATCGGTAGAAGACATTCACAATAAAAAGAATTTTAAGCCGATCTGATTTTTTTGTTTCTAAATTTTCGGTGACTTCTGTTCACCTTCATCAGAGCTAGAAAATAAAAGTTCGTTGGCGCGACGCTGTTAACGAACGTAAAGCGTTCCCTCGCGCCTACGTGCCGCTAATTCAAAATTAAAAACGTGATCAAAAAACGCACGGGTTGTTAGCGCGAGCACCAACGAACTTTTATTGTCTAGCTCTGATGAAGGTGAACAGAAGTCACGGAAAATGAAAAAACAAAAAAATCAGATCGGCTTAAAATTCTTTTTATTGTAAATTTATAATTTGGTTTATAGCTATTGTTTTCGCTTGATGGGAGACTAGAAATGGAAAAAATGAACAAAAGGTACAGAATAATTGGTCAGTTCGTTTCAACTGGGACGATGGGACTACCTCAAAACGTAGTTCATAATTTCAACACCCACGATCTTATTTGTCCAACTGAAGACGGCTTGTATCAATACAAGAAAAAAAATGATATATTTATTTAGGAATGCACATTGTCTTATAATACAGATAGAAATCAAGAACAACGTCCAGGACGGTCTCACCCAATAAGAACAGAACACAGCTCACCACCACAGCACAAAACAAAGCCATTTGCTCGTGGAGTTTTACCGGTCAAAATGTCTCTAGACCTGAAAGCGTTGAAGGAAATGGATACCGCTGGTGTAGTCCAAAGGTTAAATGTGAGTATGGATTCCTTTACGTTCCTCCTACGATCACACCAGGAGCAACACAACAGCGATGAATTCATATTTGACCTCATATGCATACTAGCAAATGTCTGTAGTGCCCCACAGGACGAGAGCACAAACAAAATTCTAGCTGCGCTGAAAGGTTCCCTATTCTGGAGTTCGAAGATTCCACGTATGCTTGATCGTATTCAAGCTTCAATGACCTCGAATGACCAAGAATCCCAACTGATTCGAGACCTGATCAAAGTATTCATGAGGTATTTGAGGCACTTGCCTAGTTCATATGCTGACCTGCCTTACGATCAATTGAAAGGAGCCATGGAACAGTCCAATATTGATAGAAAAGGTGACCTGCAGAAAGAGTTAGAAATTTTCAAACAAGCCCGAGACGAAATTATCATAGCCGAAAGACTGAAACATGCATATGGAAGACGTTACATCAACAGGTCAGGAAAAAAGCCGCCTAATGATTTTAGAGACATGCCGATTTGTCCTACAAACGAAGAAATCACATCTCAAGAAAGACCCTTCCTACGTAAGAACATATTAAAAGGAAGATATGAAGATGCCGAGCATTACCTTGATGTGCAGTTTCGGTTGCTAAGAGAGGATTTTCTTGAGCCACTCAGGGAAGGTATTTACGAAATTGCCCAAAACGTACCAAGAAAAGAGCGCAATCAGTTAATGAAATATTACCCAGGAGCACGTATCGTTGGCAAGAAATTCACGCGGTCTGGGATCACTTATCAAGTACAATTTGACGTTTCCAGGTTCAATACCAGTAGATTGGCGAATTCAAAACGATTGATGTTTGGTTCATTTCTTTGTCTTTCAAAGAACAACTTCGAGACAATGCTTTTCGCAACGGTTTGTGTACGAGATCCAGAGGAACTGGTAAAAGGTAAAGTTGACATTCGATTTGTCGAGGAGCAAGACATCTTTGGGATCGAAAATCGAGCTTGCGATTACCAAATGGTCGAGTCACCTGCTTACTATGAAGCCTACTATCATGTGCTTAAGGGACTGAAGGAATTGGATGAAACTACCATGCCATTCAAGAAATATCTGGTTGAATGCAGTGAGGATGTTGATCCACCGGAATATCTAAGACGGGAGGATTCCGAAGAGCCGGTATGTTATGATCTTAGCTTGGCTTTGGATGTTCCGGATGTAATGGAAGCAAGTAGAGTGCCTGTTCTGCAGTCTGGAGCCTGGCCCTCTGTTGCGACACTTCCCCTTAACAGGTCCCAGCTTGAGGCGTTGAAAACAGCAGTAACAACTGAGTTTTCTGTCATCCAGGGCCCTCCAGGAACGGGGAAGACGTATGTTGGAGCCAAGATTGTACGATGCCTGCTTGAGAACCGAGAGGCTTGGGACCCTGATGCAATCTCGCCAATGCTTATGGTTTGTTACACAAACCACGCTCTTGATCAGTTCTTAGAAAAAGTACTAGAATTTCTACCTCAAGAGGAGGTAATTCGGGTTGGAGGAAGATGCAAAAGTAGCCAACTAGAAGCGTGTAATCTGAAATTATTCACTGACGAATACAGGATGCATGACAAACGAAGAGAGGTGAGAGGTTTGATACACAGCAAAGTCCGCGAAACGGAAGAGTGGAAAAAATTACTTGCAAAAGCAGACAAACAGCTTTTAGAATTTGAAGATTTGGAAGAATTGCTAAATTCAGAACATGCAGAACAACTCTACAACGCCAACTTCCCACCTAACGTGGCGAACGAGTGTCGAACGGCGGGCAACACTTTCAAACTGTGGTTATGTAACAACAAGCGGGTGGTCTCTCTTAACCAAAGTACGAAGGCAAAACGAGACCAGGGGGACAAACATCAAGACGGATCTGTCCTTCTAGAGAATGGTACAGGTGGAGACCATGAAGTGTTTGATGATGCTTCTTTATTAACAGCTCAACATGACACTGATGGAAACAGCACGAAGAATCAATATGGAAGCATGGAAGGGGCGTTTGCTGAGAGCCCGTCCCCCTTATCAGAGGTGGATACATCAAAGTTGGCCAATCAAACTTACCATGAACTGAACAAAGACGTCTCCCCAGAGCAGCAAAAACGGACAGGAACTTTTCTTCACAAACACACGGAACATCCTCGAAAAGAGAAAAAACCCATGGATAAAGTAACTACAGCTATCGAGCAGACCGTCACGGTAGAAAATGAAGCTGATTTGATACAGTATCAAAGGTGCATACGTGGCAATGAAGATTTCTTTTCAGACATTTCACAACAGTCAGATGGGTTAAGCAGTGCAAGACAAGAGCAAGAAGAGATGTTCAAAGATCAAGAAAATGAATGGAAGACGGTGAGCTACAGGAAGAAAAAGCCAAAAACGTTTCCATGGCAGGATAAAACCATTGACAATTCCAAACACAGGAGGGAAAATACACATGTTCAAGAGAACGATAATCCCCAAATAAACTCCTCAAGCAGAAACAAGCAGAACAAGAGTAAAACAATGAAGTCCCAGATCCAAATCTCTGCAGACATTACCTGTTTAAAAACGGAGCTGGAAAGCGAAGTGATGATGACAGCTGATGAAGTGACAGCCGTTGACAACATTTGGCTTTTATCCCCTTCGGATCGACTTCGGTTGTACCTTTTCTGGGTGGAGAGCTATCGTGAACGCTACAGGACAGAGATTCAAAGAAGTGAACTGGAATATGAACAACTTTGTCATGAACAAGAGGCAATCAGATTTGAAGAAGAGGAAGAGGTCATACGTCGTGCGACCGTTGTTGGCATGACAACCAGCTGTGCAGCTAGATACCACTCCATGCTTCAGCGAATAGCTCCCAGGGTCGTCGTAATTGAAGAAGCAGCTGAGGTAATGGAGGCTCACATCATAACTTCCCTTTCACATGACACAAAGCACACCATTCTTATCGGGGACCACAAACAACTCCGTCCAAAAGCAACAGTATATGAGCTAGCCAAAAAATACAACCTGGCGATCTCGCTGTTCGAGAGAATGGTAATGAACAGTATGGATTGCAAACGTTTGAGCATACAGCACCGTATGCGTCCAGAAATTGCTGCAATGACTAAAAGAATCTACGATCATGAAATTGTCGACCACGAAACGGTGTGTGAATTCAAGGACATTTCTGGCGTAAGCCACAATCTGTTCTTTATTGATCATTCTGAGCTTGAGGTCCAGGTAGAGGGTCTGCAAAGTTACTCTAACCCTCACGAAGCTGACTTCTTGGTAGCCCTTTGCAAGTATCTTTTACAACAAGGATACCGTCGAAGCCAAATTACAGTTCTCACCATGTATATCGGCCAGTTATTCCTTCTCCAAGAGAAAATGCCAAGAGAAACATTTGGGGGAGTCAGAGTTTGTGCAGTGGACAACTTTCAAGGTGAAGAGAACGACATCATTCTACTGTCATTGGTCAGAAGCAATGATGAACGAAAAATTGGTTTCTTAAACGAGTCCAATAGAATCTGCGTTGCATTGTCCCGAGCTCGCCAAGGATTTTACTGCATTGGAAACTTCAAGCTACTGAAAAGCCAGTGCAAGTTGTGGCAGGAGATATGTGCCGACTTAGAACCAAAGAACGCCATCGGGACGACTCTACAATTAGTCTGCAAAAAACACAACAATGTCACCAATGTAAGGACTTCCCGTGAATTTAATAAACATGGAGGATGCAAGATGCCCTGTGGAGACCGTCTAGTTTGTGGTCATGCATGTGAGACGCCTTGCCATATTTCAAACCAGGTTCACCAAAAAAGTTGGTGCTCTAAATTATGCCTCATGAAATGCTGCCCAGATGAGCACCAATGCCAATATCCGTGCCATTATCCAAGAAGCTGTCCAGAATGCCGTCACCCTGTGCTAAAGACAGTCCCGCAGTGCAGCCACGAACAATTAGTTCCGTGCAGCATTGACCCTGCAAAATTCTGCTGTCGAGTCGAATGCGAAAAAATCCTCACATGTGGACACCACTGCCAGGAAGCATGTGGAAAATCCTGTACTCGGCAATGTATGGTTGACTGTAAGAAAACTCTCCTGTGTGGGCATGAAAAAAGTATGCCTTGTTTTAAAGATTCCGTGGTTTGTAACAGCAACTGCACTAAAGTTCTCGATTGTGGCCACCCTTGTTCAAAAAAATGCAAACAACGCTGTGAATGCAACACGAAAGTTGATGTTGAGCTGGCGTGTGGTCATCGAAAACAAGTTTTATGTCCAGAAAAAGGTAGGCCACCACTGTGCCTTGAGAGATGCAAGAGAGCACTGAACTGTGGGCATGATTGCCCTGGCATTTGTCACGAAGACTGTGAAATGAAAAAATGTAAAATCGTTGTCTTCAAGTTTCTTCCATGCGGCCACCAACAGAGTGTTCCTTGCCACGATGACCCCGAAAAGGCTTTTTGCTTCGCTCCATGTGAAAGAAAGTTGGACTGCGGACACAAGTGTTCATCTGTGTGTGGCCGTGCTTGCCACGAGGTTCGATGTGAAGGATTGTGTCAAACGAAGTGTGAGCGAGGTCATGCATGCCAACGACGGTGCCACTTTGGATCGACATGTGATGACTGTATGGTAGAGGTTAACATGACAATTCCCACATGTGGACACAGCATTGAGATGCCCTGTCACATCGATCCATCATTAATCAGGTGCAAAAAGCCATGCGACAGAGTAAGGGACTGTGGACATCATTGTCAAAATATTTGCAGTAAGAGTTGTGAAGCTCGGGCGTGCAAGGAACTCGTAAACACAACATTACCATGTGGTCACGTGGTCACCTTAGCCTGTCATAAGGATCCCGAAAAGTACAAATGCGAAGAAACAGTAGAGGCCGATCTGCCATGTGGACACCAGAAGTCCTTGGCCTGTTATCTTGCAAAAGCGGATGTGCAAAATGTATTATGCAACACCACATTAGAGAAAGAACTGCCTTGCAAACACAAACTCACTCTTCCCTGTCACAAAGATCCTACAGAATGTAAGTGCAAGAAGAAAATCGATGTCCAACTGCCATGTGGTCATATGAAGTCTCTCATCTGCTCTGCTATAACAGAAGACTTACAAAATGTCTATTGCATGGTTAAGATGAAACGAAAACTACCATGTGAACACGAGGTAACTATTCTATGCTACAGAAATACCATGGAGCACGTTTGTGAAGAGGAGGCCGAAATCACCCTTCCCTGTGGACACAAGAAGCTCACAATATGCTCTAAAGTTACAGATGGGCAGCATGGTGAAATCTGTAATACAAGGGTGACGAGACGATTACACTGTGGACATGAAAAGGAGATGTTTTGTTCAGAAAAACCTGAGGATGTATTTTGTGATGCTCCTTGTGAACAACGTCTTCCATGTGAACACCCGTGTCCAAAAAGATGTGGACACAAGAAGCTCATAACATGCTCTAAAGTGGCAGATGGGCAGCATGGTGAATTCTGTGATAAAAGGGTGACGAGACGATTACACTGTGGACATGTAAAGGAGATGTTTTGTTCAGAAAAACCTGAGGAGGTATTTTGTGATGCTCCTTGTGAACAACTTCTTCCATGTGAACACCCGTGTCCAAAAAGATGTGGTGATGACTGCGCTAGCTCCAAATGTGCTGTCAGAGTTCGAAAGATTTTGCCATGTAGATCCCATGAAATTGGTTGTCGTTGCTCTGATGATGTGTCCCAGATGATTTGTCCAAATCAGTGCAAACGGAAGTTGTCTTGCGGACATAAGTGCCCTGGTAAATGCTCTGAGAAGTGCAGTCAGTATAACTGCCAAGAAATGGTCGTCAGACATCTCGATTGCGCGGGAAAGCACTCTCGCAGAATGCCCTGTAGCGATGATCCAAAATCCGTAACATGCCAGGAGCGCTGCGATAAAAACCTAGATTGTGGTCACCGTTGTCCGGGCCTCTGCAGCGAGCAGTGTGGAAGTATGAAATGCATTCATAAAGTACAGAAAACATTTCCATGCGGTCACGAGAAACTACTTCAGTGCTTTCAAAGCAAGGGCGCTATCTGCATGGCACCCTGTCAGCGTCTAAAGACCTGTACACATATTTGTAAAGGAGTGTGTGGTCGAGATTGTTCTGAATATCCCTGTGATGAAGTGGAAGTGAAACTCCTTTCTTGCGGGCATAAGATTAAGATGCCTTGTATCCACTCCACTGATGATGTACAGTGTTCTGCTCCATGTGGAGGAAAGTTGCCGTGTGGTCACCAGTGTTCTGGGGCATGTGACGATTGCCACCAAAGGGGTTCACATGAATTATGCCAACATCCATGTGGTCGATTGCTCGTTTGTTCACACCGCTGTAAAGCAACATGTAGTGAGCCCTGCCCTCCCTGTGACAGAAAATGCAGCAGACGTTGTCCTCATGGGAAATGCAAAAGGATCTGTTCACAATCGTGTGAACCGTGCAAAAAACCGTGTAATTGGAGTTGTCCTCATCATCAGTGCAATAATCTTTGTGGAGAGGAGTGCGATCGCCCAAGATGTGATGCCCCGTGTCGCAAGAAGCTTCCCTGTCGCCACCCGTGTATTGGTTTGTGTGGAGAAAACTGTCCTACTGTGTGCGCCGAATGCCATCCTAAGAAGCTTTCTTCCATGTTAGCTGATGGGCGTACAAACAAAATGGAAGCCACAAGATGTCTGCAACTATTCGACTGTGGTCACATCATAAAAGTTGAAGAGATGGATAAGTGGATGCTTCGCGAGCCGGGTAACGGTGTTCAGCTCATGCGATGCCCAAAGTGTTCTACACCAATAACCTTCAGCTATCGTTATGGAAATAGTATCAAAAGGACGCTGACGAAAATCGAGAATGTAAAGACACAAATAAAAGAGCTAGAAAATGAAGTTACCAACTCTGTCAGTCTAATAGGAAAGGATCTGGAGCATTTAAAGTACGATGTGAAGCAGAAGCAGATGCTGCAGAAGTTCCGTCCTGTTGAGCAGTTAATCCCATGGACATGGAATCCGTTCAGTTTGAGACATTGGTGTGGGCGCAGAGTTCTTTTCATGTTTACGTTTAAAAACCACATGATGATTCTTCAGCAGATTCAAAGAACAGATCAAGTTCTAAAAAATATTTTTAGACTTCAACCAGGCAAGCAACAACAACTAGTGGAGGTGAACAAACTATGGAATGACACCAAAAATGCGTTGGAAAGGATCAAAGAGTACCTTGAAAACCCTGAACTCGATTTGAAAACTCTTAGTAAAGTGCATGAGCAAACAAGAAAGTTCCATCTTTTCTCCTTTATTTTAGACGCCCGAAGCAAGGCTGTGATGCATCAGGTTCCTTTTACAAGCATTGGTACAACTCGACTGAAGTTGGCTTGCGATCGGTTCAGAGTGTTTCTTCAGGGTAACGAGGATCCTCTAGAACTAGAATGGCTGAGTAAAATCGTCAACTTGTTAAGAGCAGAGCTGAGCCTTCCACCTCTACCGACAGAGGAAGCAAAAGTCTTCGCAAATTTCCCAGGGTACCAAAGAGGCATCTGGAAATCATGCGATGAAGGTCACGTTTACTTCACGGGATGGATAGTGCGAGGTGGCGAAGGCATTCCAGTGGGAAGTGAAGGATGTACCACGTGTACTTGCAGCAGATAAATGAAAATCATGAAAGAAAGAAAGTTAACTAAAAGAAACAAATGCCATATCTTGCCACAGCAATGAACGTGCAGGTTTTTTATAAGAAGGAAAAGCACAGAGTCTGATAAGCGGGCGATGATTCAAATTCGGGGCTGAATGAATTTAAAACACCAAAGACCTATTAAGTAACACTGATTTCTCCAGACTAGAAGCACGGTTGAGGTTTGAGTGGTATAAAGAAACGTGTCAGATTTGATTAAGAACCATTTAGCCTCTAAAGGAGATAACACGGAAGTCATTTGAGAACAGAAGAGAACAGTTTGGCCGGTGCGCGAAGATTGTGACTAAGAGCTAAAAAACTGAACAAGATGAGATTGAAACGTAAACAAGCCCGGCAAGGATGACTCGTTATCAGTCTTACTCTTAGAAGTAACATTGAGCAATATGCCTTAAAATTGAGATGTTTAAATCTCATTCAGTAGATGTAGAACTTTTAACACAGTTCAAAAAGGGCCTGCAATTGGTTGGTCGCGCATTTCGATGGCGATGGCGTTACATACTGCACAGAAATCAGTCTACAGCTTTGCCCCCATTTTTCGAATGTTGGCAAATTTGTACAGCGCGTCAGTGAAGTCTTGAGTCCAAGACATCGTGATGAACAGACGAACGACGAACAGTGCAGTAAGTGCAAGAAAGAATAGAGTTGAACATCGAAAATCAGATTTAGTACTCTAAACATTTGCATGATAAGAAACATCAAGGAAACGAGAAAAAATTGCAGCTCTAGTAAACACATACACTACAAAAGAACAAAGAACGTTTACCGTAAATGAAATTTAATTTTGTAAAAAAATCTGGGCTAGACTTTACTTGAGTCTATAGTTTTATGAAACATTCGTAGTATCATTATTTTTCTTGAAAATGGGTTGAAATCCTAAACATGCTACAAACTTAGATCTTAACAATCTTAAAATCAAATATTTGGTTGATTCAGCTAGGAATCACGTTCTTGTAAAGTTCGCTTTTGTTTCAGCTTGTGCGTGGAAAACGTTATTCATGGAATTTGTAGACCATCACCAATGCAAACAGTCCAATACACCTCTTAGGGCATTTTTGTAACTTGTTTAAGAAATAGAAAAAATGTACCGCGTGTTTCTATCGGGTTATAGAAACACGAGTGAAAGTTTGGGAGAACGAGAAATGCTGTGGGAACACGAGCCGATAGGCGAGTGTTTCCACAGCTTTTTCGAGTTCTCCCAATCTGCCACGAGTGTTTCTATAACTCGATAGACACACGAAAAACATGTTTTCTATTTCTTTACGAAAACACCGCGACGAAAAAACGAAAACAACTTGTTAACTTTGACTATCAAAATGTAAATTCTCTTTGCTCGCGCCATCATCACGCCAACAGCTCGTGCTTGTTCTGTGATAGAAACACGATTTTTAACCAATCAGCGCGCATATTTTCTTAGGACTGTTTTCTAATACGTGTTAATGCACAAATACCACAAACGACGTGGTTGGTTTTTATGACACTGTTGATTTCAAGTGTTATTGTTTGGAATTTGTTAGCAGTTGTCAGTAGCAATAGCAGTTATAATAGCGAATGGATAGGGGCAGGAGGTTCAAGAGTACTTTTCATTACTTAGTATTGCGAAATTGAATTGAATTCTTACAAATGTTTATAAAAACTATACTAATCAGTTGACAAACCTCATATGTATTCATGTCGTGGGCCTTGTTCCAGTTAAATGTATTGAAAACTGAAAAACGAACTAAAAGTAAACAAAACTAGTATAACAGCAAACCATGTTTGATGCTGTCAGTAGGCCAATCATATCGGGTGAAAATCTCTCCTCATTTACATTGCTAGCTTAACTAACATTTTTTATGTCAATCCTTCTTTCAACTAAAACAACATTGCCTTATGCCGGTGTAACAAAAGCAAAACGAAAATAGCAAAACACAATTACGGCAAATAATTCTATTTGATTGCAACAGGAAGTCCTTTGATATTCCAGTTTTACGAATGTGACAGTAAGAGGCGCGATGAGCTAATGGAAATCACGTTGGACTACTTACGAATGAAGAAGTTCGAATTCTACCGCTAGCTGGTCGTGGTTTTTGTGATGCGCTACTGGGCAAGACACTTTACACTCACTTTGTCTCACTACCCGAACATGACACAAAGGGTAGCATGCGATGGACTAGCATCCCACCGCGGGTGACTAGCAATACTCCAAGCTGATTCATGCTTAAAAAAACAGGAGTTAAGCGTTGTCCTGGTAAGCCATGTGAACCACATACTTTCTTCACATCATGAAAAGATAAACATGTGATACACGGTACTCTTGGAGGTTTCCCGTCTAAAGGTGACGGGGTGATCATCGTACTTTTTAGGGGTTAAACCCCTAGGGGTGGGAGGGAGGAGGTTAAATCTAAAATGACCACCGTTTGAGTTGCCTCAGTGTTTTTAAAAGTAAAGGCCGAAAAAAATACGAGTAACCGCCATTCCAGTTGACAGTCATTGTCTGTTTTTATAATTATCAGTATATGAAGATATCGTACAAAACTGTGACTACACAGGTACAGTAGTTTCTTATTTTCAGCGAGTAGTGTATAGCAATGTCAACTTGAGTTTCATACTACTTTCACACTTTGCTCGACCAATAGTATTACAGCATGACTCAGTTAAGATGTTCCATTGTAACCTATTGCCAACCGGTTTAAAAACCCTAAAATGTGAATTCTAAGTTTTAAATGAATTCTCTGAATTAATACTTTTTGCATGTAATGGCTTTTGAAGGCAAACGCTGCTCATTTTCGCCCTCTCTTCGATCTTCGACATCAGTGTAGTCAAGTCTGCGCTCGGAGCTCTCATGGAGGAGGAAGATACGTCGACGAAATGTTTTGTTCGCGTTGCTGCTCCAGAAAAAATTGCTTGCAATGCGGTTGGCTGGTTGAAAACGCTGCCTTTCGAAGAAGATTGTTTTCTGGATCGAATAAGACAAAAACTTGCCAATACCTGGAGTTTCTTCTCGGAGATGAGTTCCAAGCGGCACAAGAGAAATTGCTTATAAAAAAATAACAATGTAAATAGTGTGATTACAAGAAATGAAATGGATAAAACGGGTAAAAAGTTATCGTCATAATAGACCTGACAGATCGAGTGTTCTGATACTATTTTTGAACGCTTTTAGAGTTTGATTTGGTCTGCTTGAATCTGGTAACAAGTTCCAGAGTTTTAGAACCATAAACCTCCACGATTTTAGGCCGTAAGTTGAAGTGCTGGCCTTTGGCTGCTTTTAGGATAAGCTTAGAAATAGGGTAAGACTACCTGTTTTGCAAAAAGAGAATTGGAAACGTTTTCACTAATAAAACGAGATACCAGCCAACTGTTTTCCAGTTGAACTAGAGCAAAACCCTTAAGAATTAGACACTCACCTCTTAATGGATTATGGAGAGGGGAGTTCCGTGAAGGCTTTCTTCGTCCGGCATGTAAGATGACTGTGTTGCCTTTAAAGAAATTGGTCTTCAACGGAATAGTCAAACTGATGTGATAAACATCTGCAACATGCAAAGAATAAAGATTTTTAAATAAGTGTTCTTTAAAGTTACCTCTCCAAACATACCAACTGTATTTTCAACACACCGGTCTAGCTATATCTATCTAAAATTTTGACGTTCTGTTTGAACAACAAAATAACTACCCAAAAGCTTGCAAAGTGATGTATTTACGAAGCTTAGGAAAACAAAGCCACTCTTACCTCAGTTAATAGCTTAACTAAAATATATATTAAACACATTGAGTATTTTTTCGCTAAGAAGAGAGACAGGCTTAAATTTCATCAACAGAAGTGGGAAATTCTGAAGTTTTCTTAAGCAGCTATTGCATCTATATATTTAAATCTTCGCTTTTAAATCTTCATTGATGAAAATAGTGCGTAACAAATCACGTTGTATAATAATGCTTAGCAATTAATCAACAATTAGTGTCAAACAAGTAGCGTTTATTGTGAGCAACATTAGTGTCGTTTTTGTATAAGGTAGCTTATGTAGTGTAAGTAACTGTATTGTAATGTAGTGTACAGGAATAGTAATAAATAGCAAAAAAGGGTATTCACCAAGCTTTCATTGATCACTTCTGTTATCCAATGGTAGTTCAATATCATAAGCAAGCATCACAAGCATCCCGTACAAAGCCCAGAGGGAACTCGAGAACAGACATCTTATTTATTTGTAATATATATATCTTAACACAAATTGTGCTTGGAATGGTATAAAGTAGCAAAATAAGGTACCAACCATTTCAACTGGTGTCGCCGAGTCAGTTCGTCTTGTCCGTTAAGTTGGCTTTTAGTGGGAAGAGACCATTCTACGTCCTGACACTGAACAAACCTGTGGGATATTACATGAAAACAGATTAGAAGCTTGAATCAATGGTTGGATCTGAATAAACTAACTAACTCACAGATTCTAGGAATTAATTTTTGTTAAATAACAATGAAAACAACAAAGCAACAGCATACGGTGACGTAATGCTATTATTAACAGTCCAAAGTGAAAATAATGCAAAAACTACTAATTTCACATTTATACCAAAAAGTGAACTAATGATTCACCAAAATACCCGTTACCACCCTAATTGTTTGCTGACAATGCTTATTTTCTTTAAGGTTTGATAACGTATTTGAAACCACAAAAAAGTAACAGTGTAAGTATTAAATGACAAGCAGCCGACAACTGCAACTGGGACAGGATCGATTGCGATTAGGGTAGAGATGGAAGCTAACCAAGCTCTGCAACGCGCCCAGACGTCAACAATTTTGGGTGACTGGAACACAGGGGTGGCTTGGAAAATAAGATTACAACTCTCAAAAACATTCCAAACAAATTTCTGCTGGTGATTGGAAAGCAAAATTGTATATAAAAAGTGCAGTTATTGAAAACAAAAAGCTCAGAAACGCTGAAACAAATATTTCAGAAAGCAAAAGACCTCTACTTATCGAAAAATCCTTTCCAAATAAAGCTGACGGCGTTTGGAAAGCGGGAGAACAGGACTACAGACATTGAATAAATGTGTCGGCAAATTAATAATAATTGTTGAAAGCAAGTTTCGATAAACTTTCCTGATAAATTTATTATTAAAGCACCGTTGAACACTGGTTAAAGAATTTTGTTTAATACCGCTATTGCGTAACCGATGCTACCAATCATTGTTACATTTGGGGGGTAAATTTACAAGCAGGAACTTTTAAACAGAATAGAAACATGATGCTTTTATATTTGTATCCCTGTGAATTTTAATTTATACATTTTAATTCTAGAAGATTTGGTTAGATTTAAGGTAATGAATGATTTCCACCAGAGAAACCTTTAGACTTAAAAGTTATTTACGTTTCTGCACTCCACCATTCCAAAAAAGTTGACGTTTCTAGAAGCTAATCTTTAGCGCAACACCAGTCGTTTCTTTCAAATATACACAGAAGGTAATAAAAGTTACTCTACAAAGTAGTTTCTCATTTGGAAAACTGTGTTGTCATAATTACTGACAATAAAGAACCCTTAATTTCACTTTATTCAGTAAGCTAATTACCTCGCTTTACGACCACCTAATCCGAAGGACGTAAAACCTGTCGTGACGAACTGAGAAGAACAGAGTCAATTCCCGGAAAAATCTCCAAGGGTGTGTAAAGGCTAAGATTTTCTGGTTTATACAGCGAGTGAGCAGTTCGACGACTACGCCATGTTTGATAGCTAGACCCAGTGATCTCGTGTTCCACCCCAGTCACCTAGCAGATAACACAACAACATCATTTAAGACCGACCCAGCGGTGAACACCATAAAGAGTTTCCAATCAAAATTCTCTTATTTTATTATTATTACATGCATTACTTTTATTACTTTTATTCCTAGAGTGCTTACTGGTTATACGTCCGTCAAACTTGAAGCATTTTCTGCTACTATTATACCGTGTTCACACTAGACCGAAACATGATTAGTCTGATCACGAATGAAACATGTTTCGCTATGAAAAGTGTTCACATCAGACAGTGCGTTGCGCGAATAATGATCGAAACATGTTTATTCTGAGCATGATTGATACAACCTCAAGAGGTAGTTTCAATCATGATTAGATTAAACACATTCAAAATGGCGGACATGTGCAGAGGAGACGAATGCCCAAAAGATCTAAAATTAGGCCTACTATGAGACCAAATGTTTAGTTTAAATATGGGTCGATGTAGTGATATAACGGCAATTATTGGTGATGGGTTGAAAGCAGAATATTTGGGAGAACAACGCCACGAAACTTAACGACAACGGCTGCAAGCGCAATGCAAAACAAAACTTTACAAATAAATCTTCTTGTACGGAAGATAGCGCAAATGCTGTCTGCTCACTAAACCCTGGAAAGCCCTACTCCACCGAAGGTCTTGAAAATTGACACCAATTATACACCAAGAAATATAAATGGAAATGTTATAGTAATTTCGAGCTCAATTTTTCTTTTAAAGTAAACAGGATTTATGCGAGTACCGTAAAACCGCATAAATTACACACTAGGCATAAAACGTGTTTGAAACTGACATCTGATGTGAACAATACATTAACAAACGTGTTTAGGTGAAACACGTTTCAACGAAACATGTTTACTTTAAACATGTTTCCGGTTTAATGTGAACACAGCTTTATTGTAACAAAACACATTCAACCACGCGTAAAGCATTCCACTTTCCAATGTCACTGATTCCGCTCTCCAATCCATTTGTCCCATCTGCTTTTCGAGAAAATTAAATCCATTTACAAGACAAAACAATTTATTTCTAGGAATCCTACGACACGAATAAGGAGTTTTCAATACATCTGAGGCGCTGTTCACTAAGAAAGGAATATTCTTTATACACTTATTTAGTCGAAAACGTTTTTAGTCTTGTACAAAGATCCAGACTGGCCAAGACAAAATATCATCTTTCTCGAATTTCGTGGGTGCGTGCACAGGTATGTTAAGACTCTAAGCTTTACGCCATTCATTTAGCTTCGAATTTTTGTTTATAAAGATCAGTTAAACAACTGCAATTCATAAGGAGAAGCATTTGAAACTTTCCTACCGGTAATTCTAATCGCTAATCGAGACGATCAGGTCAACGATGGAGTCCTCCAAAATTTTGACGTATCTTTCACGCCTAAATTTAACCAATTTGATCTGTTACAAAGATTGCAGTATTCTGGATAATTTTGGTAATTATAATGTATTTATTGCAGTAATCTTCCTAAAAATGATGATTTATCTGGTTACATTGCCAAAATCCCTGGCATGAATGTCACCACCACTTTATCCGTCGCTATTTCCGCGTTACTACCAATATTACCTGTGATATTAAAGGCATAAAAGTCCGACATTTTAATTGCGTATAAAATAGGAATATACCCTCAATATGTAAGGTAATTTAGAAAAAAGTGTCGTCCGCTTTTTAGGGCCTCTTCATATGAGCCCGGTAACCGGGCTGGCTCGGTTACTGGGATGAATTTTGTCGACTGCTCATATGGGAAATTTCAGCCCGGTGACCGGGGTGAAATTCAAGAAACAAAACCAAAATGGCGCCAAATAAACTTGTATCGTTTGCGACTATCATAGCTTTGTCGACTCTTGTAACTTTACTAATAAAGCTAATTCGAATACTTTTGAAGTGGAAATGCATACACGGCAAAATTATGCCATTTTGGCCGCTCAGTTTCGAAATGAAGCTAATTTGTCAAAACATTTTCGTCCCGGTAACCGGGCTGGAGTGTTCATATGGGAAAATTTTCGTCCCCGTTGCCAAGATCTCGGTTGTAGAAACCGAGATCTCGGTAACCGGGCTTGGCCCGCCTTCTCATATGAACACATCGCAATTTTTACAAAGGAAATAGGAGTGAGGCGAGATCTCGGAAACCGGTCTCATATGAAAAGGCCCTTAGTCTGCAGTATTATGCCACACTATTTTGACTATTTTAATTCCTTTTATTGCAACGAATACGGAATCTTTGACAGTTTCGTTAACAATCTGATTTGAAAACACTGCACAGTGGCATTGGTGACTCTTTTTTTTGTTAATGATGTTGTTATCTTGGAAGATGTAAAATATGTAACTCAAGATAAATACCGTGAAATACATAAAGTAAGGCGAATGTATTATGCCATTTCCGTATCTTGCGTACAATTACGTTGTCCAATAAAATCAGAGGTGGAACCAAGAACATTAAATTTTCAGTTTTTCAAAGTGTAGGGAAATTAATCTCAGTTAGCTCAACGTTCCGTACGTTGATGAAATTGCTGGCTATGACTGTACCTCGTATAAGCATCGCAATGAACATATGAAATATATTTCAGTCATTTTAATGACTGAATTGGTGATTCAAGCGACAAGAATTATGAATTGGTGATTCGTATATACGCTGCTGTAGATTACAAAAATTGCAACACGGATGACTAAGCTATTCAGTAAACGTGCTGAATTACCTAGCGTATTCCCTACCTCTTGAGAAACACAAGTTATTTTAATTTATGAAAGCTTTCAAAAATTAAATACTTGTCGAAATGTCTGCTTATATAGAGACCTTATTAGTCAATGAAAAACACTTCGATTTAAAAGTATCTCAAGGAACATTTTTCCACTCATTTCTTTTTTTTTACCTTTTTAAAATTCACACATAAGGCCCGGAAGCGGTACAATATAATATCTCCTCTTCCACAGCACCATGCCTTCGCAGAAACAGAAAACGAAATGGAGGAAGAAATTCGACAAAGTGAACAACAGCAAAACAGCTCAGGACGATTCTAAAGGTAAGCAAAAAGAATCGCTTATGCACAACATAGAAGGAATATTAACTTTCCATCGCAGATCGACTTTTAGTTTAAGAATTGATTAATTAAAGGAGAAAGGTCGAGTTAATTTCGATGTTTTGTCAATGCAACCCCCCGAACTTAGAAAGGCCTAACAAAATCATAAGTGATAATATATGAACAATATCAACGAAACCAAATGACATACTTATGAAAGAAGATACCACAGCATAGGATTGCTTAGCACTACAGACCTACCTTGTTGTTTAACATTTTAGAGACGGGAGAAACATCGGAACAAACTGATGACGCAGGAGATAAATCATCGCCAGGAACAGAAGGAGCGGCTCAGTGGTCAGAAACAAAAGGAGGTGCATGCGGTACATCTGCTGATGAAATACCAGGTACATGGAAGCGATTAGGCCCAGTTCAGACGTCGTGCTTCTACCGTGCCGAACTAAATTCAGGAATTAAGCTCGACAAAAGCACGGCAGAAGTACGGCGTCTGAATCAAACTAAAAATTAAGTTCGGCAAAGCAATTAAGTCCGACACGCTCTGCCGTGCTACACGACTCTGGCACGGGAGCGATTCAAATGTCGCGCTTCTGCCGTGCCAAACAAAATTCATAAATTATATAAATGTCTTTTGACGGAGGTAGTTACGGCGCCATTTTTGTTTGATCAACACTGACTAATTGTTACGTTACTCGAGTAAATCCTGAATTTGGCACGACTCTTGCACGACGTCTGAATCAGAGTCGTGTTTGTGTCGTGCTTCAGTCAAACCGACTTGCAATTAAGTTCGGCACGGCAGAAGCACGACGTCTGGACCGAGTGAAGTACAATTCAGGGAGTATTCGGGGGAATGATTTCAATCATGCATATTCAATCAGTTTAACAAACGATGTGATTGATTGATTGATTGACGCGCGAATGGCTTAGGTGTCCAATTACAAAAAAAGTTGGACGTTGATTGGACAGCATTAATCATGGACCATAAACCGTTTATGATCCATGCTATAATTGGGCAACCGCGTGATCGCGCGCCAATTACGCGACAAATAGGTACGCACATAACCAATTAAAATCGAGAATTTTATTATAGATACGATCAATGATATAATAAAATAATTATAACATTTGTATTATAGGAGAATTCTTAGGATATCCTTAGCATTTCGTAATCAGAGTAAATCCATAACATTCAAAGGCAACCTCAATCACAGTTTTAATGCTTAGTACAGTAAGGTTGAAATCCCACCACGGTCAAAGATTTTCTCTTTTCTGTGGCTTTATTACATTACCCGAGTGGTGACGCAGAGAAGAACCTTTAAGTTAAATTAAAATCCAAGTGAATACTATTTTTTTGCCTTTAGGTACAGACAATTAGGCGAAATAAACAAAGAAAAATAAGGGACGGAGCTTATCTTCGGCATTTCAACACATATATAAACAAATTGCCCATACTAACCTTTACGAATGCATGACTGTGTGATTTCTTTACTCCAGATGAAAATACTAAGGACGACAGACGTGACCACAGAGGCCGGTGGAAGGGAAGGAAGCAAAGGGAAGGAAAAAAGGGCAGATATCAGAGACGAGGTCATGGAAGAGAAGAAGCCAGTCCAGGTAATGTGAAATGCGATTTGTATCAACTGCAGGTTTTGTCCCAGATGATTGATTGAGGCCTTCTGCCTGACAATATGGTTCCTGTGAGTGAACCTGTGAAAGGAATCAATGCAAATTAAAGTGATCCTCTTTTAACCACGCACACTTCTACGAAGCATGACTTTAAACATGTTTTAGAACCTGCTCCCCGGAGGACTTGAAAACCTTTCTGGAGACACATAAAATAAATCATATTAAAATGTTGCTCTGTCAAGATGCCGTTTTGTGACTTGTGTGCCACTTCTAATATTCTTGGTTACGTAAAAAATTCTTTCTAAACTTTATAACTGTGTCGGTTTTGTAAAAAACGTCTCGATGCAACAACAACAACACTTGAGCTTTATTTGAAACTAAATGCTGAAGCTAGTTGTGGGCAAAATTTCAAGGTCATGAGGTTCTTCTGAGGTACGAAATACAAGTTTACGTCTTTTGTGGCCGAGAACTGGGCCCAATACTGTAATTAAGAATTTGACAATAACTGATTTGCCTCTTCAATCAGTTCAATACAGGACGATACAAACTGCACTAACTACATATTAATATAATAATCAGTTGAGTTCATTAATTGCACAATCAAGGTTGAAATTGGTAACTGCTTGGGATTCGGGATTATATGGTCTATTTTACTGGAAGCGTTGTCTCTAATTGATGAATATCTTGGACAATGAAATAGAAAATGAGTTTCATTTTCAACATTCATCTTCAACATTAAGGCCACAAACAGTGCACAGTTAAAAAAGGCCACAAACAGTGCAAAATCAGTGCCTTTTCTAGAGATCTTGTTGTATTTTCCTGTTCCAACATGGAGTTTGTGATTACTTATACTGAGTTTCACAAGCGTTTTTCAATTAGGATATTTTCTAGTCAAATCTAAATAGGGCGAAGATGTATTACTGTCTTTAAAAATATTACAAAAATTCTAGTCTTTGCGAATTACAAAGCGAATGTTTCTAATAAGCAGTATATTTCTTTTTTATGTGATCTACAAGGTACGTTATCTTTATTGTCATCTTAAGTGTCATGATTTAAAGGTAATGTTATAATAATTGAGCATCTTCATAAGATTGGAATAGAAACTATTTTTGCCATTACAGTGGAGATCTATTGACATTACCAGTGATTGCACGGCGAGGGAATTGGGATCTTTATTTTGAAGATAATTTATGTACCTTAGAGTTCGTCTATTTATATCAAAGATTTAAGGGAATCGACCAAGTTCAGCAAGGCGTGTAATTTTAGATGCCTTGTTATTAACTTGTAAGTAACGTTTACAAAGTTGTAAGTGACTTTTTTAAAATCTGATTTAGTAAAGACACCCCAGGCTTCGCTATTATAAGTCAAAATGGGTGAAATCATCGTGTCAAAAATTTTGCTAAAGTCAAGTGCCGTCTTAAAGCAAAAGAGCATGAAGAGCCTTTTCTCTCAACTGATCTAGCGACAGTGTGAAATTTCCAGATGAAGAAAGTCGCGTTCCTGGATAAGTATAATTCTGAACAGTGTCAATCTTTCCTTTTCCAATTCAAAAGTTATAGTCATATTTTTTTCGCGCGTCATTGAAAAACCATAACTTTAGTTTTCTTAGGATTGATCTTTAACATCCACGATGTACAGTGCTGGGCTAAAGCGTCGAGACAATTTTGCAGCCATGTTTTTGATCGTGATAGTATAATCAAGTCATCTGCATACAGAAGAGAGTTTAATTTGGTACCATTGGATAAAACAAATGGATCAGATAGAATATTGTCGAAAGAGAAAGGTAAGTCGTTAATGTATAGGTCAAACAGAAGTGGACTCAAATTCAGCCTTGGCGTACACCTCTTGCGTACTGAAAAGGTTGCGTTTGGTTATTGCCAATCCTTATAGAACCGGAAGAACTGTAGTAGAGGCTTTTGATTAGGTTATTAAAATTTCCTCCAACATTATTTTGTAGCAGTTTATAAAGGGGCCCATCGTGCCATACTGAGTCAAAAGCTTTCCTAAAATCGACAAAACAGGCGTATACCTTTTAATAGTGACAATTAACGTACTTATCTCTCAATGTTCGCAAAGTAAGAACATGGTCTGCAGTTCGGTTATTCGGTAAAAATCCGATTTGAGATTTGTGAAGGATGTTCAGCGAGCTGACATGTTCTAGAAGCCTTCTGAATAGGGTGATTTGCTATTTTTCAATTTTTTTTACTGCTGTGCGTATTTCGGCTTCTGTGATGAAGAAGTCCAAGGGATGTGATTGCATTTTGTTATCTTCTTGTTTTCGTAAGGTTTTGTTGATCGGAGTTAAGAGGATCATTTGAATGCAGGGACTGAAAATGTCTCATCCAGTTTTCTTCTGAAATTAGTGGCGTACGAGTCATCAATTGATTTTAGGATTGTCTTTAACAATAAAATTTGCTACATGTTGAAATACATCTTGATCACATATTGCATAATCAACGATACTTGTTCCGTTTCCACCATGAAATGTGGCTCTTCCTAATGAACCACCACTAACTTCGCCATTGAGTATTTTGAGGTCCGCGCCTCGCAGGAGTTCAAGGAGGCACTTTCCGTGATTTTATTAAGCTCACTGTCAAAACTATTCCTCTGAGTGGAACATATCGCAAATTAGGACTGGTCATTGGTTATTATGTTATTTCCTTCATGACAGACAAAGTGCGAATATTTTCCTGTTCTAGAATTTAATTCACCCAAGAGTAGGATTGACCCTTGGGAAGAATAGATTTCAGTGTCATTTTCGAGATCTTCAAACAATTCGGGGTGAAAGTAATTAGAACTCCATGGTTGAATGTAAATACCACATACAAAGATATCTTTTGCAGTTTTCGTGTACTGTCTGTAAATTTTGAACCAGAGAAAATTCGGAGAAGCTTTTTCCACAGTAATCCAATCATCAAATTCATCTTTACAGAGCGTGAAGCTACAATGGAACCAAACGAGGAAAATGCACACGCATCACAAGGTGCATGTGCCAAGCCAGAAGGAAGCAAGGAGCAAGGTAAAATATTGTAACATGTGTCTACACTGATAGACGTTTGAAAGAGAGAATAGCTCCACACATACTTCAGAATTACAACACGTGCGTTCAAATGAGACTAAAATTTCTCTAATTGAAAAATGAATGCACAAAGACTCTAAATTTGCTATCTTCCTGGTCAAATTTAAAACCGTTGATTAAAAATAACGAGAGCCTAGCGATATCATTTAAGCTCCAAAACGCACTCAGCTCGGTTAGTTTATTGGATAAGAAAACGTGTACTATTAAGCAGCGTATTTTATACTTTGTATGATAAAGGAATCCTATATTTATAACAATTCGTATTTTTATTTAAGAAGAGGACGTTAACAAACAGAAGAGGCCTGCTCACGGAGGACGCGGGAGAGGAGCATCACGGGAAAGCGACAAAGGCCAAACACCTTCAGGTGAGTATAGAAAGAGAAATAGCCACTGGTAATTTGAAGCCATTTGAATCAATAAATGCTGTTTTAATAGCCGTTGTCAAGCATCTGGAGGTAATCCAGAAGGTGCCGCATAAAATACCTTGAGTAAAATCCCTGGCGTAAATGCATTCTTGAGGACACGATTCTGTCCAGAACAGGGGATACTTGAAGAGGACCTGCGGGAAAAGCGGTTTATCATTTGCCGTATAAAGCCGGTTGGAATAATGGTTGAGTGTTTTCAAATATCAGCAAACCATTTTAAAAAAAGAACTTACAATTTATAATTTGGTTTATAACTATTCTTTTCCCTTGATGGGAGACTGAAACTGAGAAAAATGAACAAATGGTACAGAATATTTGGTCATTTCGTTTCATCCGGGACGATGGAACTACCTGGAACTACCTGGGACTTTCTGAAATCGTCAGTTAAATGGCCAACACCCACGCACTTATTTCTCCAAATGCACGACTGTTTGTATCAATGCAAAAAAATGATATAATTATTTAGGAATGCACATTGTCTTATAATACAGATAGAAACCAAGAACAACGTCCAGGACGGTCTCATCCAATAAGAACAGAACACAGCTCACCACCACAGCACAAAACACAACCCCTAGCCCGTGGTGTTTTGCCGGTCAAAACTGCCCTAGACCTGAAAGTGCTGAAGGAAATGGATACCATTGGTGTAGTCCAAAGGTTAAATGCGAGTATATTTCGTTTTAAGTTCTTTCTACGATCACAAGAGGAGGAACACAACAGCGATGAATTCATCTTTGACCTCACATGCATATTAGCAGGTGTCTGTAGTGCGCCACAGGGCGAGAGCACAAACAATATTCTAGCTGCGCTGAAAGGTTCCCTATTTTGGAGTTCGAAGATTCCACGACTGCTTGATCGTGTTCAAGCATCAATGACCTTCAATGACCAAGAATTCCAACGGAGACTGATTCAAGATTTGATCAAAGTATTCATGAGGTATTTGAGGCACTTGCCTAGTTCATATGCTGACCTGCCTTATGATCAGCTGAAACAAGCCTTGGAACAGTCCAATATTGATAGAAAAGATGAACTGCAGAAAGAGTTAGAGAGTTTCAAGCAAGCCCGAGATAATATCATCATAGCCGAGAGACAGAAACATGGAAGGCGTTATACCAATAGGACGGGACAAAAGCCGCCCAACGATTTTAGAGACATACCAATTTGTCCCACAAACATAGAAATCACATCACAGGAACGGCCCTTCCTACGTAAGAACATTTCCAATGGAAGATATGAAGATGCCGAGCATTACCTTGATGTCCAGTTTCGGTTGCTAAGAGAGGATTTTCTCGAGCCATTAAGAGAAGGCATCTATGAAAATACGCACAACATTCCTAGAGCACAACGCAATCAGCTGATGAAATGCTACCGAGGAGTACGCATCATTGGCAAGAAATTAACATTAACTGGAATTATTCACAACGCGCAATTTGATGTCACCAATTTCAGTATGACCAAATTGGCACACTCAAGAAAGCTTCTCTTTGGTTCACTCCTATGTCTCTCTAAAGACAACTTCGAAACAATGCTTTTTGCCACGGTTGCCAATCGAGACCCAAACGACCTGGAGCAAGGTCGATTTGACATTCGATTCATCGAGGAGCAATTCACCTTTAATATCGAGAAGCGCCAAGAACAGTACCAGATGGTTGAGTCACCAGCTTATTTTGAGGCGTATCGTCACGTACTTACAGGACTCAAGGAATTAAATGAAAACACCTTACCTTTCAAGAAATATTTGGTTGAATGTTGTGCAGAAGTAGACCCACCAGAGTATCTAAGACGCGAAGATGGATATCCAGTATATTATGATCTTTCCAAGGCTCTTGATGTATTGGATGGAATAAAGGCCACTAGGGTACCAGTTCTCGATCCCAAGGCTTGGCCACCAGTTGACAGACTTCCTTTGAACAGTTCCCAGCTCGAGGCTTTAAGAACAGCAGTTACAACTGAGTTTTCAGTTATCCAAGGCCCACCTGGAACAGGAAAAACCTATGTTGGAGCCAAAATTGTGCGATGCCTACTCGATAACCGGGTACAATGGGATCCTGAAAACAGATCTCCGATGTTAATGGTTTGCTACACAAACCACGCTCTGGATCAGTTCCTCGAAAAGGTGTTAGAATTTCTCCCGGCGAAAAGAATAATTCGGGTAGGGGGAAGATGCAAAAGTGAGCAACTGGAAGATTGTAATTTAAAGGTCTTTACAAAGAAATGCAGATGGAACTACGACCACTGCCTGATAAAAAAGAAAATTCAGGACAATGAACAGGCAATGAAAGACTGTATGAGTGTCCTTGCCAAAGCAGACAAAGTACTTTTGGAATTTCAAGATTTGGAAGACGGGATAAATTCGCGACATACTGACCAACTTTACGAAGTAGTCTTTCCACATAATGCAACAAGCAATTGTCAGAATATTTCAAATACCTTCAGATTATGGCTTTGCAACAACACCCAGTTGAACGACCTGAATCAACGGACAGAAATGACAGCGAAAAGCGAGAAAGCTGAAGGCCAAGATGGATCGATTCTTCAAGAAGATGGTACCGGTGAAGACTTTGACGTTATCGCTGATGCTGATGTGGTATTTGATGTAAATACCAACACCAACCATGTTCACGGCAAAATGCCGTGTTCTAATGAGCAATTCGTGAACTTCAGACCCAAAGAAAACAAAGTTACAGATACAAAGCAGCTTGAGGAGCAGGATCGATCGTCAGAATATGTCAATGAAAGCGATCCTGTATCCAAGCGCCTTGTTACAGTAAAAGAAGAAATTGTTAAACCACATGATGGCGATGAAACGACCATCACAGTGGAAGACGAAGCGACACGGATCCAGAATCAAAGATGTATAGAGGGAGATGAAGAATATATGGCAGTAAAATCACAACAATCTGATCATGGGAAACACCAAGACGAAAATGATAGAGGTGCAATTGAAGACACTGGAGGATGGACAAAGGTTACCTACAACAGAAAATCCAAACAATGTGTCTGGCTAAGAAAGGAGAGTAAGACTACCCCAGAGCAAAGAAAAGGTCAATCGAGTGAAGTTGTAAATAGCCAAAGGAAGGATACGGCTACCAAAAATCGGAAAAGAAAAGGAAAAAAGAAGAACAAAAAGATCGACCTTACAGCAGACATCAGAAGTTTAAAAAGGCGACTGCAAAATGAAACGATGATGTCCGATGTCGAAGCAACGAAGGTGGCAAATGTTTGGTTTTTGTCAGCAAAAGATCGCCTCCGATTGTACATGTACTGGATAGAATGCTACCGTGAACGCCACAGAATAGAGGTCCAAAGAAGAGAACAGAAACACAAAGAGCTTTGTGCTGAATTGGAATGGGTTAGAGGTGAAGGGGAGGAAGAGGTAATAAGTCAAGCAACAGTTGTTGGAATGACAACCAGTTGTGCTGCCAAATACCACTCAATGCTTCAGAGAATAGCTCCCAAAATTGTTATCATAGAAGAGGCTGCTGAGGTCATGGAGGCTCACATTATCACTTCTCTTTCGCGTAACACAAAACATACAATTCTCATCGGAGACCACAAACAGCTACGCCCGAAAGCAACAGTGTATGAGCTAGCTCAAAAATACAACCTTGAGATCTCTCTGTTCGAGAGAATGGTAATGAATAGTATGGATTGCAAACGGCTGTGTATACAGCATCGTATGCGCCCTGAGATTGCTGCACTGACGAAACGAATCTACGACCATGAAATTGTTGACCACGAAACTGTAATTCAATTTCAGGACATATCCGGCCTGACCCACAATCTCTTCTTTGTTGATCACTGTCAACCTGAAGTCCTGATAACCGGTCTACAGAGTTACTCAAACCCCCACGAAGCCGCCTTTCTAGTAGATCTTTGCTTTTATCTTCTACTGCAAGGTTACAGGCCAAGCCAAATTACAATTTTAACTATGTACACCGGTCAGTTGTTACTTCTTCAAAAGAAAATGCCAAGAAAAATATTTGAGGGAGTCAAGGTTTGTGTGGTGGACAACTTTCAAGGCGAAGAAAATGACATCATTCTTCTGTCCTTGGTAAGAAGCAACTCAGAAGGTCGAGTTGGTTTCCTAAGGGAGTCCAACAGAATCTGTGTTTCACTGTCACGAGCTCGAATGGGATTTTATTGTATTGGAAACTTCATGCTACTGAAAAAGCAGTCTGAACTGTGGCAGGAGATATGTGGTGATTTAGAAACAAAAAGTGCAATCGGTGAAACGCTTCAATTGGTTTGCAAGAAACATAACAACGTCACCAACGTACGTATTTCAAGCGACTTTGACAGGTTTGGTGGATGCGGTATGACTTGTGGACACCGTCGTGATTGTGGGCATGCTTGTGACAAGCCATGTCATGCTTTAGACGTCTATCATGATCCGAAGGATGAAAAGGGCCAGTGTTCCAAATTGTGCCTCAAAAGCTGCCCCAATGAACACCAGTGTCAAGAAAAGTGCCATTATCCAAGAAGCTGTTACGAGTGTTGTGTAGTCATGTGGAAGACAGTCCCTCAGTGTGGACATCAACAGCTCATACAATGCAGTATTGACCCTGCAACGTTTTCGTGCACGCTGAAATGCGAGAAGATATTGCAATGTGGTCACAGCTGCGCTAATACATGTGGGGAGTTATGCACGACCCAATGTAAAGTTAAGTGCTTAAAACGCCTTCCATGTAAACACGAAAAACGTATGTCGTGTTTCCGAGATCCGCTGCTTGAAACGAAATGTGTCAGGTACTGCGAGAAGGTTCTGGAATGTGGCCACCCTTGTGCAAAGAGATGCGAAGATAAATGTCAATGTAACATTGAAATTGTAGTTCAGTTACCATGTGAGCATAGGAGACAAGTCTTGTGTCACAAGAAAGACACCCCATTCCAGTGCTTTGAGAAATGCAAAAGAACATTGCAATGTGGACACGACTGTCCTGGTGTTTGTTATGAAGACTGTACAGTGCAGCAATGTGAAGTCCAAGTCTACAAGGATCTTCCATGTGGCCACCAACAAAATGTTCCTTGCCATCTTGACCCCCAAAAGGCTATTTGTTACGCTCCATGTCAAAGGCAGTTGGAGTGCGGACACAAGTGTTCATCTCTTTGCGGCCGTCTTTGCCAAGAGGTTCAATGTGAAGAATTGTGTCATAAGAAGTGTGAGCGAGGCCATGCGTGCCAGCGACGATGCCACTTTGGTTCTTCTTGTGGCGACTGTGTTGTTGCAGTTAACAAGACAATCCCTACATGTGCGCACAGTGTTGAGGTGCCCTGTTACATCGATCCGACTGCGTTGACGTGTAAAAAGCCATGTGAGAGATTAAGAAACTGTGGGCACTCTTGTCGAAGACTTTGCAGCAAGAAGTGTGAAGCTCAGCCGTGCAAGGAACGAATTGAGGTTTACCTGTCATGTGGACACAGACAGCGCTTGCTGTGCCATGTTGCAAAAGCCAGCAAACAAAACATATTGTGCAACGAGAAAATTGAGAAAGTGCTGCCTTGTAAACACAAAATCACTCTTCCCTGTCACAAAAACCCCGAAGGGTGCAAGTGCAGGAAGAAAGTCGATGTCCAACTGCCATGTGGTCATATGAAGTCTCTCATCTGCTTTACTATGTCAGCAGAATTGCAAAATATTTCTTGTATGGTAAAGATCAAACGAAAGCTACCATGCGAACACGAAGCAACTCTTCCATGTTACAGTAATCCTGAGGATCACTACTGTCACGAGGAGGTTCAAATTACCCTTTCCTGTGGACACAAGAAGCTTACAACATGCCCCAGAATGAGAGATGAATTGCAAAGTCAAACATGTGATGCAAAGGTGACAAGCAAATTACCCTGTGGCCATGAGAAGGAGATGAAGTGTTCGGATAAACGAGGAGAGATATTTTGTGATTCCCCTTGTGATCGCATTCTTTCGTGTGGTCACCGTTGTCAGCAAAAATGTGGTGATGACTGTGCTAGATTTAAATGTACTGTGAGAATTCAAAAGGATTTACCTTGTGGATTCCATACAGTCAGTTGTCTTTGCTCTGATGATGTGTCCCAGGCTGTTTGTGCCAATAAATGTATGCGTACTTTGCTTTGCGGTCACATATGTCCTGGTAAATGCTCCGGGGACTGCAGTCAGTACAAGTGCCGAAAGATGGTTGTCAAGCATCTCGATTGCATAGGAAGACACTCGCGCAAAATGCCCTGCGGCGATGATCCCAACGCCGCGACATGCGAGGAGCAATGCACCGGGAATCTAGATTGTGGTCACCCGTGTCCGGGCCTTTGTAGCCAGCAGTGCGAAAGTATGAGATGCCTGCGAAGAGTAGAAAAAACATTCCCCTGTGGTCACAAAGAATCACTTCAGTGTTTTCAAAGCAAAACTGCCACCTGCACGGTACCTTGTCGGCGTCGGAGGAGTTCCTGCAAACATATTTGTAAAGGAATTTGTGGGCAAGATTGTTCCTATTATTCCTGTGATGTAGCTGTGGGTAAAACGCTTTTATGTGGTCATAACATCAAGATGCTTTGTAGTCAGTCCGCTGATGATGTACAGTGCCCAGCTGTATGCGGATCAAAGTTGCCATGTGGTCATAACTGCTCTGGAAAATGCTACGATTGTGAACAAAGGGGTTCACATGAAATGTGCAAACATGCATGTAGACGATTGCTCGTTTGTTCGCACCGTTGCAAAGCCCTATGCGGCGAGCCCTGCCCTCCCTGTTACAGGAAATGCGGTCGATGTTGCCCTCACGGAAAGTGCCAAAAATGCTGTTCACAGTTCTGTGAAACGTGCAGAGAACCATGCACCTGGAGTTGTCCTCATTACGAGTGCAACAATCTTTGTGGTGAAGAATGCAACCGACCTCCCTGCAATGCCCCCTGTCCCAAAAAGCTCACCTGTAGCCACCCATGCATTGGTTTGTGTGGCGAAAACTGTCCCACTCTGTGTGCCGTTTGCCACGCCAAAAAGCTGTCTTCTGTGGTAGCTGATGGACGTGGTAACAAAACAGAACCCCCAAGATGTCTGCAATTATTCGACTGTGGCCACATCATAAAAGTTGAAGAGATGGATAAGTGGATGCTTCGCGAACCGGGTAACGATGTTCAGCTCATGCGATGCCCAAAGTGTTCTACATCAATTACCTTCAGCTATCGTTACGGAAATATTATCAAAAGGACGCTGGCGAACATTGAGAAAGTAAAGACACAAATACAAGAGCTTGAAAATGAAGTTGGCAACTCTGTCAGTCTCATAGAAAAGGATCTAAAGCAGTTAAAGTACGATGTGAAGCAGAAGAGGATGCGGCAGAAGTTTCGTCCTGTTGAGCAGTTAATCCCATGGACATGGAATCCTTTTAGTTCTACAAATTGGCGTGAGCGCAGTGTTCTTTTCATGTTCACGTTTAAAAACCACCTGATGATTCTTCAGCAGACACAAAGAACAGATCAAGTTCTAAACAATAGTTTTCGACTTCAACGCAAACAACAACTAGTGGAGATGAACCAACTATGGAACGATACCAAAAATGCGTTGGACAGGATCAAAGAGTACCTTGAAAAACCTGAACTCGATTTAAACACTCTGAGTCAAGTGCATGAGCAAACAAGAAAGTTCCATCTTTTCGCCTTCATTTTAGACGCCCAAAGCCAGGCTGTGATGCGTCAGATTCCTTTTTCAAGCATGGCTACAACTCGACTGAAGTTGGCTTGCGATCGGTTCAGAGTGTTTCTTCAGGGTAACGAGGATCCTCTAGGACTAGAATGGCTGAGTACAATCGTCAACTTGTTAAGGGCAGAGTTGAGCCTTCCACCTCTACCGACAGAGGAAGCAAAAGTCTTCGCAAATTTCCCAGGGTACCAAAGAGGCATCTGGAAATCATGCGATGAAGGTCACGTTTACTTCACGGGATGGATAGTGCGAGGTGGCGAAGACATTCCAGTGGGAAGTGAAGGATGTACCACGTGTACTTGCAGCAGATAAATGAAAATTATGAAAGAAAGAAAGTTAACTAAAAGAAAGAAATGCCATATCTTGGCACAGCAATGAACATGCATTTTTTATAAGAAGGAAAGGCACAGAGTTGATAAGCGGGCGATGATTCAAATTCGAGGCTGAATAAAGTTAAAACACCAAAGACCTATTAAGTAACACTGATTTCTCCAGACTAGAAGCACGGTTGAGGTTTGAGAGGCACAAAGGAAAGTGCCAGATTTGATTAAGAACAAGTAAGCCTCTAAAGGAGACAACACGGAAGTCGTTTGACTTTACTATAAGAAGAGAACAGTTTAGTCGGTGTGCGAAGATTGTGACTCGAAGAAAAAGAAGGTGAGATTGAAACGCTACCAAGCCCGGCAACGATGTGGAATGTCGTACAGAGGCCTTTAGATCACCCGTTATCAGTTTTACTCTTAGAAGTTACATTGAGCAATATGCTTTAAAATGGATATGTTTAAATCTCATTCACTAGATGTAGAACGTACGACACAGTTTGAGAGGGCCTGCAATTGGTTGGTCGTGCATTTCGATGGAGATGGCGTTACATACTGCACAAAAATTAGCATCTACAGTTTTGCCCCCAACTTTCGAATGTACATTAGTACAGTGCGTCAATGAAGTCCGGAGTCGCGATGAACAGACGAACGACGAACAGTAAGTTCAAGAAAGAAGAGAGTTGAACATTGAAAGTCAGATTTAATGCTCCTTACATTGGCATGATAAGAACGTTAAAAAATACAGCTCTAGTAAACGCATAAACTAGAAAAGAACAAAGAACGTTTACCGTAGATGAAATTTAATTTTGTAAAAAAGTCTGGGCTATATTTGACTTGAGTCTATAGTTTTGTGAAACATTCGTAGTATCATTATTATTCTTGAAAATGGGTTGAAATCCTAAACATGCTACAAACTTAAATCTTAACAATCTTAAAATCAAATATTTGGTTGATTCAGCTAGGAATCACGTTCTTGTAAAGTTTGCTTTTGTTTTAGCTTGTGTGTGGAAAACGTTTTTCAAGGAATTTATAGACCATCACCAATGCAAACAGTACAATACACCTCTTACGGCATTTTTGTAAACTGTAACATGTTAATGTCCAAATACCAAAAACGGTTTTTATGATACTGTTGATTTCAAGTGTTATTGTTTGGAATTTGTTAGCAGTTGTCAGTAGCAATAGCAGTTGTAATAGCAATAGTAATAGTAATTGATCAGGACAGGAGGTTCAAAAGTATTTTTCAGTGCTTAGTATTGCGAAATTGAATTGAATTCTTACAAATGTTAATAAAAACTATACTAATCAGTTGACAAACATCATATGTATTCATGTCGTGGGCCTTTTTCCACTTAAATGTATTGAAAAATGAAAAACGGACTAAAAGTAAATAAAATTAGTATAACAGCAGGCCAATCAAGTGGGTGAAAATTTCTCCTTATTTTCATTACTAGCTTAACTAACATTTTTTATGTCAATCCTTCTTTCCACTAAAACAACATTGCCTTATGCCGGTGTAAAAAAGCAAAACGAAAATAGCAAAAAACAATTACGGCAAATAATTCTATTTGATTGCAACAGGAAGCCATTGATATTCCCGTTTTACGAATGTGACAGTAAGAGGCGCGATGAGCTAATGGAAAACACGTTGGACTACTTACGAATCAAGAAGTCCGAATTCTACCGCTAGCTGGTCGTGGTTTTTGTGATGCGCTACTGGACAAGACAATAAACACCCAAAAATTGTTAGGGGAACATGACACAAAGGGTAGCATGCGATGGACTAGCATCCCGCCGCGGGTGGGTAGCAATACTACCAGCTGATTCATGCTTCAAAAAAACAGGAGTTAAGCGTTGTCCTGGTAAGCCATGTGAACCACATACTTTCTTCACATCATGAAAAGATAAACATGTGCTACACGGCACTCTTGGGGGTTTCCCGTCTAAAGGTGACGGGGTGATCATCGTACTTTTTAGGGGTTAAAACCTAGGGGTGGGAGAGAGGAGGTTAAATCTAAAATGACCACCGTTTGAGTTGCCTCAGTATTTTTAAAATTAAAGGCCGAAAAAATACGAGTAACTGCCATTCCAGTTGACAGTCATTGTCTGTTTTTACAATTATCAGTATATGTAGATACCGTACAAAACTGTGACTACACAAGTACAGCAGTTTCCTATTTTCAGCAAGTACTGTATAGCAATGTCAACTTGGGTTTCATACTACTTTCACACCGGTCGACTATAGTATTGCAACACGACTCAGTTAGGATGCTCCATTGTAACCTATTGCTAACCTGTTTAAAAACCCTAAAAAATGAATTCTAAGTTTTAAATGAATTCTCTGAATTAATACTTTTTGCATGTAATGGCTTTTGAAGACAAACGCTGCTCATTTTTGCCCTCTCTTCGATCTTCGACATCAGTGTAGTCAAGTCTGCGCTCGGAGCTCTCATATACCCCGACGAAATGTTTTGTTCGCGTTGCTGTTCCAGAAAAAAATTGCTTACAATGCGGTTGGCTGGTGGAAAACGCTGCCTTTCGAAGAAGATTGTTTTCCGGATCGAATAAGACAAAAACTTGCCAATACAAATGGAAGGCTCCATTTGCGTTAAGCAGATCCGCTATTTCAGTGAAAGAAGTCAGCAATGCAGAACGAAGCCTCTTCTACAGAAAAGGGACGGTAGCACGCAGACGGAGCCCCTATTTGCAGATGCAGAAGAAGTTAGCTTAAGCTCATCGTCCTCGGTAGAAGTGGGAGCAAATTAAAATTAAAATTCGCAGGGGATTTGCGATCGGTGTATAAAATCGCCTACTGTGTCGATGGCTTTAAAAGAAAAACAAGGTAAGTCTTGCAAAAGTTGAGATGATAAACGGAGCAAACCTATAAACATACAACAGAAAAATCCAACAGACGAATTTCCTTTAGATTTTTCAAAGAATCGCGTTTTTCATGACGCTTTTTAACAAACCGGTAACAAGAAACGAAACGACTTTTAGAAAGTCTATTGCTTATATAAAGAGGGCATAAATGGAAATTTTAGCCCAACTGATTGTTAAATTTTAGGTTCTTATATGCGGGTTTTTACTGTATCATCCAGCTGTTTATATGAAAGTAGCTCGTCTGGTGTAATCCCGCGAGTAAGAAAACGACAAAAGGACAAAGATTGCTGATGTTTGTTTGCAATTTGAATTCTGCATCAGATAGTCGTTTAAGTCCGCGCATGGTTGTTGATGTAATTGGTTAGTGTTGTCGTTATGTGATTGAATCTGTCAAGTTTCAAAAGTGACTGGACAGTCGTTGTCCATTTCCATCATGATAAACCTACCGCATCCTTACGACAGACGCGCGCACGTGTAAATGGTCCCAAGTCATATCGTAGGCCTGTTGTAAGCTTGTCGCACGGGAGAAAGCCGTACCGTGTAAATCGCCCTTCAGTATACCAGCGTACAAGTGTAAGTCGTTGGTAGTGGTTGGTACAAGGACTCGGCTGAATGTATTGACTAAATCACTCTCAAAGACTTGCACTTGTGCTGGTATACTAAATTAGAGCATATATGTTACAAGTTTTGCCGCCGACTGTCTACAAACAAAACCTAAAAAAGTGCGCCAGATAATAGGCACTAGAAGCTCTTGTTCCTCATAGCCCCAGGAAACACCAAGCAGTTCGGGGAGGAGCGCGGGCTCATTCCCCGAACAGCGGCTGGTAATCGAGCCTAGCAAATCCAGGGATAGCCTGGAAGCCGGTTTACGTTGTGTTGACGCAGTTGTAGGATATGCTTCGCAATAGGGTAAGACTACATGTTTTTCAAAAAGAGAATTGGAAACATTTTCAGTAATAAAACGAGATACCAGCCAACTGTTTTCCAGTTGAACTAGAGCAAAACCTTTAGTATTAGACACTCACCTCTTAATGGATTATAAAGAGCGGCGTTCCTTGAAGGCTTTCTTCGTGCAGCATGTAAGATGACTGTGTTGCCTTAAACGAAATTGGTCTTTAAACGAATAGTCAAACTGATGTCCCTATGCGGGCATCGATAAACATCTGCAACATGCAAGGAATAAAGATTTTTAAATAAGTGTTCTTTAAAGTTACCTCTCCAAGCATACCAACTGTATTTTCAACACATCGGTCTAGCTATAACTATCTCAAATTTTGACGTTCTGTTTGAACAACAAAATAACTACCCAAAAGTTTGCAAAGTGATGTATTTCCCAAGCTTAGGAAAGCAAAGCCACTCTTACCTCAGTTAATAGCTTAACTAAAATATATATTAAACACATCGAATATTTTTTTAGCAAAGTAGAGAGTCAGGCTTAAATTTCATCAACAGAAGTGGGAAATTCTGAAGTTTTCTTAAGCAGCTATTGCATCTATATATTTAAATCTTCGCTTTTAAATCTTCATTGATGTAAATAGTGCGTAACAAATCACGTTGTATAATAATACTTAGCAATTAATCAATAATTAGTGTCAAACAAGTAGCGTTTATTGTGAGCAACATTAGTGTCGTTTTTGTAAGGTAGCTTATGTAGTGTAAGTAACTGTATTGTAATGTAGTGTGCAGGAATAGTAATAAATATCAAAATAAGGGTATTCACCAAGCTTTCATTGATCACTTCTGTTATCCAATGGTAGTTCAATATCATAAGCAAGCATCACAAGCATCCCGTACAAAGTCCAGAGGGAACTCGAGAACAGACATCTTATTTATTTGTAATATATATATATCTTAACACAAATTGTGCTTGGAATGGTATAAAGTAGCAAAATAAGATACCAACCATTTCAACTGGTGTCGCCGAGTCAGTTTGTCTTGTCCGTTAAGTTGGCTTTTAGTGGGAAGAGACCATTCTACGTCCTGACACTGAACAAACCTGTGGGATATTACATGAAAACAGATTAGAAGCTCACAGGCATTAATTTTTCTTTTAGTAAGATTTAAATAACAATGAAAAAAACAAAGCAAAGCTGCGACGTTATGTTGCTATTAAAAGTCTAAAGTGAAAATAGTGCAAAAAGTACTGTACATTTCACATTTATACCAAAACGTGAACTAAAGATTAACCAAAATACCCGTTACCACCGTAATTATTTGCTGACAATGCTTGTCTCCTTTTAGGTTTGATAACGTATTTGAAACCACAAAAAAGTAACAGTGTAAGTATTAAGTGACAACATGACAAGCAACCGACAACTGCAACAGGGACAGGATCGATTGCGATTAGGGTAGAGATGGAAGCTAACTAAGCTCTGCAACGCGCCCACAAGTCAACAATTCTGGGTGACTGAAACACAGGGGCTTAGCCAGGTTTTCTGCATGGGGGGGGGGGGGGGGGGGTTCGAAATGTTGTATAGCTAGCCCGATTGACAATCGAGTGGCAGAGGCGCTGCTTACTAGGGGTCTTGGGGGCATGTTCCGCACGAAAAGTTTTGTATTTTATGCCCTCAGAACCAATGTTTCCTTGATTCTGAGCACAAATTTGTAATAATCCCAAAGCCAAACTTCGGTAGCATTTTACAAACTTAGAATACTGGCGAGGTTATTTAGAATAGAGTTTAGTTGCAGACATTCTGCTCTATAACCAGAGCTCGTGTAGTATCTCGTTTTATAAAATATTGTGACCCTCGATAAGTTCTTTTTTAATTCTTTGAAAGCTATGATCTCATTCCGAGGAATTCAAAAAGAGGAATGCCATTACGTTTTCCTACTGAAATAAAAGCCATGGTTACAGCCCAAAAGGGGAGTTCCGGAACTCCGGGAACCCTCCCCTGGATACGCCACGTTAATTTTTCACTTGAACTCTTTAGTTTGGACACACATTTGGTTTATCATAACTATAATACATTATATTGTTTAGTTTTAGTCCACTGCCACTGACTCTTGAGAAATTTCTACCATGATTATTCTATTGCTATCGTAACAAAATATACTAGCACGAGCACAACACTTAACACACATTCCACTTTCCACTGCCGTTGAGTCCACTGTCAATTACATTCTTCCACAGCTGCTTTTCCGAGAAAGATTATAAATGACAATAAATATCATTGAGACAAAAGAATTTTTCCGGGAATCGGGAGCTACAGATAAGATACTACAGGCTAATTCGGAGAAAGGAAAAATTGTCGAAAGTTGCCGACTGTAAGACATTTTTAATGATTTACTTTTTACATTGAATGTAAACTTAGGAACAAGAGGATTACATCTTTCTCGGATTCGCTGGGTTCGTACACAGGTATGGGCACACACTATTTCTTGTTTCGGGTTGCAGCTTTTCAGCCTCGAGGTTCATACGACATTTGTTGCCTGCAGTTCGCACAGATGAACTTGTACTGTTTCTAAGTTAGCTCGAAATTGAACAGGTTAGCGACGAGGAAGTCAATTTTATACACGAATTTCAGTATTCCAAATCTCAGTCGATCGAGAATGGGTATGATTGTTCACCATTGTGTGCTTAATATTCCTCCTTTAAAAAAAACAAATTTAGATAGCATTCGAAGGAAGTTTGAACTTGTATACTGGAATAATCGGTTTCAACAGCTAAAGAATTTCGAAAAATGCTGATATAAACTATATTTCGCTTTTCGTTAGTATTACTCGCTCTATCGGGGATCTATGACTTCTGGTAGAAGACCTCAGAAGAATCAACGTATTGATGATGCAGTCAGCTGGGAAATCTGAATTTCAAAATATGCATCGTCATTGTGTCGCTTTGTCAGTCATTGCTGCCAGCATTAGAGTCGAAAGTCGTGAATTCTTTTCATATAAACTTAACTGTTCCTTACGGTGAAAAAGTGAGATTAAGGAGTTCACAAACCATACAACGTCAACAGCAACACTGATTTTTTTTTTTTGAATGAAGAAATCCGTTCAGACGGGTCCGTTCATTGTACGATGATTTTAAATTCGAACTTGCTGGCTTATGGTTGCACACAGCAAAACTGTGTCCTGAAAAGATAATTTTCTACGCCCTTTCTCGATCGAACAGCCGTTTCAAAGCATGCTGCTTGTGAGCGAGGTGACAACGAATATTATCTGCGTGTAATTTATTCAGTGTTATGTAGTGTCTGTCTGTTGCACTTAATACTAGGCATACCGACATAGTTAATTCCAATTTATTACATTTTTTTACGTTTTAGAAGCGGGATTATAAATAACGCTCAAAAGTATTTTCTTATATCCGTGCTTTTAATTTTGTCAGAGTATCATCAAATGTTAGAAAACATTAAATAATCAAAATGACGTCGGCTGCTTACCATTTAGCCAAAAATCTGGAAATTTCGGTTGAAAGTCAAATGGAACAGTAATTTTCCGGAAAATCTGTTCGGAAATTGTGGACTACCTCCAGAGGTAGTCCTCTTTTTCCGTTCGGAACGGAACGTTGGAAATTTCCTTACCAATTGCACGATTTCCCAGTTCCAGTCTCTCATCAACGGAAAACAATAACAGAAAACCGAACTTCAAATGGTAAGCGCTATCTTGTTCGGTTGGTTCCCTGTTTTTGGAAAATCTCTTACCATTATTCAATGTTCATCCCAACCGGTTCCTTCTGTCAAATGGTTAGCACCCAACATTTCGTACGTTCAAAAGTAAATTAAATACAGTCAAGCAACAGCTGCATCAGTTGGTATTATTTGTAGAAGATAACACGGGTATTAATTGAGGCACTTTGGTAAGTTACATTTTAAAATTATACTATTATTTATTAGTTTACTGAGTTTAGTTCGTTTGAAATTTTAGTAGTGCTCTTTGAGTCTTAAATAATTATTAAATTTTTGTCGAATTTCTTCACTCAGTACGATGCCCTGGCGGAAAGGAAAACGGCGAGTTGATTCTAAAGGTAAATAAACATTCACTTGCGGACGAAATCATGGGTCGGGTTCCAGCTCTCTCAAGGTCTCACATGAATGGCTCGCTTCCCTTCGAGAGAACAAACAACAGGAAGAATGCCCCAAGCTCGAAAAGCAATAGTAACTGTTACACCAGTCACCAGAGGTCCAACAGAATTACAAGCTTACGGGGGCTGCTATACTAATGGAATCATTTGGCAATATCTCATTCTGACATTCTATACCATGTATAAAATGACAAGAAACTGAAGCCAACAGTTTAATTAACTGAGTTCAATTTTATACTGGTAATCATGTTTTTTAAAACTTTTCTATATTGAGAACGGTAAGAAGCTTATATCAGAGATATAAAAAGGACGAAACGTCTAGTTTGTTTGAAAATGGCATTTACTAAATACACGCAGGAAATATTACTGTTAAGAGCTCATGCCACTTAGATAGTTACATGCCAACGCACATGTATGTTTAGACTCTTAGCATCAGGTGCATGGAATAAGGTCGACTTTTCTTTAATTTTGTTATTAACTTTAAAAGAGATTTAGCATTAGTATATGCATATTAACACCTTCAAAACAAAGAAACCCTCGTTGATAGTTTAGAAAGGAAAAACATCTTCATCCTTGAAAGGCCCATGATTGAAAATTGAAATTTTATGACGTTTAAATACCTAGACCAAGTTCACTAAAAAGTGACTTGAAGAGTTTCCTGTCTTATATGTTAGAGTCAGATGACTCATCGAAACAAAGTCATAAGGAAACGGAAGAAACACCACCGACAGGAAGACAAGGAGGTCCGTCCGAATCAAGAGGTGCATGTGGAACACCTGCTGATGAGAAACCAGGTAAACCAGCAACTATTTTTAAAAGATGGGAGGCAAATTCCTATCATACTCTTTCTGCAAGACTGTGTTTCAGGGAAGCAACTTGGTTTGCCACTACTCTGAAAGGAGTTCCTATTTCTCTCGTGTGTGGTTAACACCTTTATGTCGCCTCTGTCAAATCTACCCATTGATAGATTCAAGAGGGTGTTGTGCTTTTGCTTTGGACAAAAATTGGGCGGGAGGGAATCGGCAAAAGCGAAGTACACTTAACTGTGTAGTTTCTTTATTCAAGAGGGCAATCCAAGGAGCAACTGGCGAGACCGTAAAGGGCAATGGACAAGAAAGCAATGGGAAGGTAAAAAGGGCGGATACAAGACGACATTTCATGACAGAGAAAAAGCTGGTCAAGGTGAATGTTATCATTATTATTATCACTAGTTAATTGTGGACAGTCAAATAATGATTGTGACAAATGAGGTAAAACGAATTACTTCCAGTAAATATAACCTTTCAAACGAGGTCCATAAAGAAGTCATAACACGGGCAAAAATTAGTGGGAGTTGGGTGGAAATACAGAGGTACGTAATAAAGAATATTGCAATCCCAGGGATTGGTCTCAAGCATAAAGCGACTTGGACTATTGGTAGTCCCTCGTGGATGGGTTGTTTCTCGAGAGGCACTGTGAGAGTAAAGTATCTTGTCCTAAAAGTAGAGCACGAGCACAATGGCCTGAGTTAAAACCAAAGGTACTGTTATTTGTAATTGGTAGATTTACGAGAAAATAAACAAACTCAACAATTTGTTTTGCAGATACAACAGCAAATCAAGGAGGAGCACGAAAAAAAACAGGAGCTGGAAGTCAATTTTTGCCATCCCAAGGGGGACATGGAACTTTAGCTGGTCAAAATGCAGATGGTATGTAATTTGTGCAGACTTCTTTCAGATATCCTCAGCACGTCAAACATCTTTGTAGGTATGCTTTTGGATAAATAATCGAAACATCTAAGAAAAGGCAATGTTATTCTTTGACTTCTTATGATAAAAGGATGTCAAACGTTTAAGAATTACTTATCACATTTTCGTCTTCTCTTAAATGTTCACCTTTTAAATCACCACAAAGATGATGACGGTGATAAAAATTCGTATTTTATTTTAGATGACAATTTCAACAAACGTAAGAAGCAGCCTCACAGGGGACGCGGAAGAGGAACATCACGTGAGCGCCAAGTGAGGTCGTCAAATGGCAGAGGAAAAGCTTCAGGTAAGCATAGTAGAAGTATTAACAAGAACCATGTTGACAAATCATCGAAGATGCACAAGGTTCCTATCATTATTATTAGTATTATTAATATTAAAAATTGAACTGTAACCAGGGTATGACATGTTAAAAGAGTAAAAAAGCGTTCTCTGGTTAAAAAGGTTTAAGAAAATATAAGCTTTCGGCTATTCTACTATAGCCTTTAGAATAGCCGAAAGCTTATATTTTCTTAAACCTTTTTAACCAGAGAACGCTTTTTTACTCTTTTAACATTATTAATATTATTATTATGATCCAATAACAAAAAGCCCAAGCACGTCAGAATTGCACCATGCGGAAATACGTCATGTTACTAAAGTAACTTAACAGAGGGAAATCGCGGGCTCGGCCTATTCTGAAAGACTGTACATATTTGAACGTGCAAAAAATGATTAATGCTTGAATACACATTCCTTATAATACAGATAAAAATAAAGAGCTACAACCAGGAAGACCTTATCCAAGGCACAATACACAACATCCTAGTCGTCAAGTGTTCCATGGAAAATGTATTTCCCTAGAGCTAAAAACGTTGAAAGAGATGGATACTACTGAGGTGGTCGACACGTTAAATGAGAGCATGCCTCGTCTCAAGTTCTTTCTACGATCACAAGAGGAGGAGCACAACAGTGATGAATTCATCTTCGACCTCACTTGCACTTTGGCAATTGCTTGCAATGCACCACCGAGCGAGAGCACAAACAAGATTCTAGCTGCACTGAAAGGTTCGATGTTCTTGAGCACGAAGATTCCACGTCTCCTTGATCGCGTTCAAGCGTCAACGGCCCTGAATGACCCAGATTCCCAACGAAGACTCGTTCAGTGGCTGATCAAAGTATTCACAAGGTATTTGAGGCACTTGCCTAGTTCATATACTGACCTGCCGTACGATCAGTTGAAACGAGTCTTGGAACAGTCAAACATTGATAGAAAGGATGAGGTACAGAAAGAATTAGAAGCTTTTAAGCAAGCCAGAGATGACATCATTAGAGCCGAAAGGCAGAAGCATGGCAAACGTTACATTAACAAGGCGGGGCAAAAACCGCCAAATGATTTTAGAGACATACCGATTTGTCCAACAAACAAAGAAATCAGATCTCAAGACCGGCCTTTTCTACGTAAGAACATTTCAAAGGGAAGATATGAAGATGCCGAACATTACCTTGATGTGCAGTTTCGGTTGCTTAGAGAAGACTTTCTTGAGCCTCTCAGGGAAGGTATCCACGAAATTGTCAACAACGTACCTAGAAGACAGCGCAACCAGTTAATGAAATATTACCCAGGAGCGCGTATCGTCGGCAAGAAATTCACGCCGTCTGGAATCATTTATGAAGTACAATTTGATATTTCCAAGTTCGATACTAGAAAATGGGCCCACTCAAAACGACTTATGTTTGGTTCATTTCTTTGTCTTTCTAAAGACAACTTCGAAACGATGCTTTTCGCAACGGTTGCCAACCGAGATCCAGACGAACTGAAAATTGGTAAAATCGACATTCGATTCATCGAAGAGCAAGATGTCTTTGGGATTGAAAATCGAAAATGCGAGTACCAAATGGTTGAGTCGCCTGCTTACTATGAAGCCTATCGTCATGTTCTTAAAGGGCTGAAGGAATTGGATGAAAGTTCTATGCCATTCAAGAAATACCTGGTTGAATGCAGTGAAGATGTAGATCCACCGGAGTACCTATGGCGCGAGGATTCTGAAGAGCCGGTATGTTATGATCTAAGCTTGGCTTTGGATGTTCTGGATGCAACAAACGCCAACAGTGTGCCTGTACTTCAGCTTGAAGCCTGGCCTTCTGTTGAGACACTTCCCCTAAACAGCTCCCAGCTTGACGCGTTAAAAACAGCAGTTACAACTGAGTTTTCTGTCATCCAGGGCCCTCCAGGAACGGGGAAGACGTATGTTGGAGCCAAGATTGTACGATGCCTGCTTGAGAACCGAGAGGCTTGGGACCCTGATGGAATCTCGCCAATGCTTATGGTTTGTTACACAAACCACGCTCTAGATCAGTTCCTAGAAAAAGTGTTAGAATTTTTACCCAAACAAGAGATCATTCGTGTTGGTGGAAGATGCAAAAGCCAGCAACTAGAAAGGTGTAATCTGAAACTATTTACTGGCGGGTACAGGATGCATGAAAGACGAAGAGAAATCAGAGATATGATAAATAACAAAGTCTGGGAAATAAGAGGCTGGAAGGAGTTACTTGCGAAAGCAGACACAGTCCTTTTGGAATTCGAAGATTTAGAGGAACTGTTGAATTCTGAACATGCAGGGCAGCTGTACACTGCCACCTTTCCTCCTAACGCGGAAACCGAGTACCGAACTCCAGGCAACACTTTCAAACTCTGGTTATGCAGCAACAAGCAGATGGACTCCTGCAACCAACGTCCCGCAAAGGCTAAAAGAGAAGACCTGGCGGGAAAAAGACAAGATGGATCTATTCCAGCAGACAATGCAGAAGGTGGGGGCGATGAAGTATTTTATGACGCTTCTTTGTTAACAGCACCAGGTGAAGCTAATGAAGGGAAAGGTGACAATTTTCTGGCTCCCACAAATGAAAACTGGGAAGCAGCTTTCCCTGAAAATTCTTTTCCCAAAGAAGCTCTTTCATTGAGTAATCCATTATCAGAAGAGAATGCGTCGAACCTAGCAACTAAAACTCATCCTGCATCGAAGAAATATGAAATGATGGAGACACCACTTGACAGCACTGCATCAAAAAGCCTCTCAGGTCAACAAAGCAGCGAGCGGGAAGCATCATTTGTTGCTCAAACCAGTCCTCGCGTAGAACATGGCGCAGTTTCTAAAACTCTCGGGGAATTAGAGGAAGTTGAAAACGTCACCGAACTGATGGCAGAATCTGACGTTGTCAACGAAAACAGTCATGAAGGTGCTGTTGAAGCTTTCGAGGAGACTATCACAATAGAAAAAGAAGCTGACTTGATCCAGTATCAAAGATGTATACATGGAGATGAAGATTTCCTGCCAGTTATGTCGAAACAGTCAGATGACTTAAGCAGCCAGAAACAAGACGAAGAAGAAACGATAAAAGACCAAGAAGAGGGATGGCAAACTGTAACCTACAGAAAGAAGGGGAAAACATTTCCATGGCAGCAAAAATCTGATGAGAATACCAATGACGGAAAGGAAAGCGCTCAAGTGGAACCAAACCAGGACAATACTGCCCAAACAAAGTCCTCAAAGAAAAACAAAAGGAAAAACAAGAGAAAAAACAAGAAAATTAAAATCACAGCTGATATCAATTCCTTAAAACCGGATCTGGAAAAAGAAACGACGATGACTACTGATGAAGCAATGCGCGTTGACAACATTTGGCTTTTATCCCCTTCGGATCGACTTCGATTGTACCTTTTCTGGATGGAGAGCTATCGTGAACGCTACAGGGTAGAGATTCAAAGAAGTGAACAGGAATATGAACAACTTTGCCATGAACTAGAGACAGTCAGGTTTGAAGAAGAGCAAGAGGTCATATGTCGTGCGACTGTTGTTGGTATGACGACCAGCGGTGCAGCTAGATATCACTCCGTTCTTCAGAGAGTAGCTCCCAGAGTCGTTGTCATCGAGGAAGCAGCTGAGGTAATGGAAGCACACATCATCACTTCTCTTGCAAAGGATACAAAGCATACAATTCTCATTGGCGACCACAAACAACTCCGTCCAAAAGCAACAGTCTATGAATTAGCTCAGAAATACAACCTTGAGATCTCTCTCTTCGAGAGAATGGTCATGAACAGCATGGATTGTAAGCGTTTGTGTATACAGCACCGTATGCGTCCAGAAATTGCTGCACTGACCAAAAGAATCTACGACCATGAAATCGTGGACCACGAGTCGGTGTGCGAATTTGAAGACATCGTTGGCGTAAAACACAACCTGTTCTTTATTGATCATTGCAAAAGTGAGATCCTGGTAGGCGGCCTGCAGAGTTACTCTAACCCTCATGAAGCCGACTTCTTGGTATCCTTTTGCAGTTATCTTCTGGTTCAAGGTTACTGTCAAAGCCAAATCACAATTCTTACCATGTACACCGGTCAGCTTTTACTTCTCCAAGAGAAGATGCCGAGAAGAACTTTTGGAGGAGTCAGAGTCTGTGCAGTGGACAACTTTCAAGGTGAAGAAAATGACATAATTCTTCTTTCATTGGTGCGAAGCAATTCAGAACATCGAATTGGTTTCCTAAGTGAGTCTAACAGAATCTGTGTTGCACTGTCTAGAGCACGCCAAGGATTTTTCTGCATTGGAAACTTCAGTTTGTTGAAAAGCCAGTGTAAGCTATGGAAGGAGATCTGTGATTATCTACAAACAAAGAACGCTATCGGCGAGATCCTACAACTTGTTTGCAAGAAACATAAAAATGTGACCAATGTGCGCTGTTCAAGCGACTTTGATAGATCTGGAGGGTGCAAAAAGCCTTGTGGAGACCGTCTTAATTGCGGTCACGCTTGTGACAGGCTGTGCCATGTTTCCGACCTCATTCACAAGGATGGAAAATGCTCCAAAATGTGCCTCATAAGCTGCCGTAACGGACACCAGTGTCAAGTTAGGTGTCATTATCCAAAACAATGCTCCAAGTGTTATAAGCCTGTTCTTAAAAAGATCCCTCAGTGTGGTCATGAACAATCTGTTCAGTGCAGTACTGACCCGGCAAATTTCACCTGTCAAGTCAAATGTGAGAAAACCCTTCCATGTGGTCACCTTTGCCAAGATTTATGTGGAAACGTATGTACAAAACGTTGTATGGTTGAATGCAGGAAAACTCTTCCATGCGAACATGAAAAATGCATGCCCTGTTTTAAAGATCCCATGGTTTATAGTCAGTGCGACAGAAACTGCACAAAAGTCCTGGACTGTGGCCATCCGTGCTCAAAAAGATGTACGGAACCCTGTCAATGTAACACCAAAGTTGAAGTTGAGCTACAGTGCGGGCATCGAAAATGGGCTTTATGTCGCATCAAAGACTCACTCCTGTGTACTGAGAGATGTGAGAGTGTATTGGACTGTGGACATGTTTGCCCTGGTATTTGTTACGAAGACTGTAGAATGCAACAATGCAAAATCACCATCTGCAAAGATCTTCCATGCGGCCACCAGCAAACTGTTCCTTGCTACCTTGACCCACAAGATGCTTTTTGCTACGCACCCTGCCAAAGACAGCTGGACTGCGGACATCGGTGTCCATCCGTATGCGGCCGTCTATGCCACGAGGTTCCCTGTGAAGAAATGTGTCAAAAGAGGTGCGAGCGGGGTCATACGTGCCAGCGACGGTGCCACTTTGGTTTGTCCTGTGGTGACTGCATGATGGTGATAAATATGACAATTCCTACATGTGGACACAGCATTGAGATGCCCTGTCACGTAGATCCAACTACAGTGAGGTGTAAAAGGCAATGTGAGAGAGAAAGAGATTGTGGACATCTTTGTCAAGACTACTGCTGCAACGACTGTGAAGCTCGGCCATGCAAGGAACTTGTTGCCAGAACTTTACCATGTGGTCACGTGGTGACGTTACCCTGTCACATAAATGCAGAAACGTACAAATGCAGCAAAAGGATCGAGGTTCGTCTATCGTGTGGACACGAGAAGTCAATGGTCTGCCATGTTGCAAAGGACGGTAAAGAAAATGTCACGTGCAACGAGATAGTAGAGAAAGAACTTCGTTGTAAACATATAGTAACACTTCCCTGTCACAAAAACCCCGAAGAGTACAACTGCAAAGAGAAAGTAAAAGTGAAACTGGCATGTGGACATACGAAGTCTCTTATCTGTTCCACTGTTCCACCAGACTTGCAAGATGTTTCCTGTATGGTTAAGATGAAACGAAAACTACCATGCGAACACGAGGTAACTCTTCCGTGCTACAGAAATCCCGAGGAGTACTGTTGTCAGAAGGAGATTGAAGTCATCCTTTCCTGTGAACACAAAAAGCTCGTGACATGCTCCAGAGCGCGAGATGGACTGCAAGGTGAAACATGTGATACAAAAGTGACCAGAAAATTACGTTGTGGTCATCAAAAGGAGATGAAGTGTTCAGATCAACCAGAGGAGATATTCTGTGATGCTCCTTGTGAACGACTTCTCGCGTGTAAACACCCTTGCCCGGAAAAATGTGGCACGGATTGCGCTAGCTTGAAGTGTGTTGTCAAAGTTGAAAAGGGCTTAGCCTGTGGATACCACAGAGTCATGTGTGTTTGCTCTGACGATGTGTCCCAGAATATCTGTGAAAATAAGTGCAAGCGTAATTTGTCTTGTGGTCACAAATGCCCTGGCAAATGCTACGAGAACTGCAGTCTGTATAAATGCCGAAAGATGGTTTTCAAGCGTCTCGACTGCACAGGAAAGCACTCCTTCAAAATGCCTTGCAGTGACGATCCCAGAATGGTAACATGCCAGGAGCAGTGTGACAGAAATCTAGATTGTGATCATCCATGTCCGGGGCTTTGTAGTCAAGACTGTGGAAGTACGAGGTGCATGCGAAGAGTAGAGAAACGTTTTCCTTGTGGTCACAAGGAGCCAGTTCACTGCTTTCAAAGCAGTACCGCTACCTGCACGGCACCCTGTCGGCGTCGAAAGACCTCATGCAAACATATTTGTAAAGGGGTCTGCGGACAAGATTGCTCTATTTATCCCTGTGATGTAGCTGTGGTGAAAACCCTCTTATGTGGTCATAAGATTAAAATGCCTTGTAGCCGGTCTGTTGATGATGTACAATGCCCTGCGGCATGTGAAGCAAAGTTGCAATGTGGCCATCACTGCTCTGGGACTTGTGACGATTGCCACCAAAGGGGTTCACATGAATTGTGCCAACATCCATGTGGTAGATTGCTCGTTTGTTCGCATCGCTGTAAAGCAATATGCAGCGAGCCTTGCCCTCCGTGTGACAGACAATGTGGCAGACGTTGTCCTCATGGGAAATGCCAAAAGAAATGTTCACAGTCATGCAAACCGTGCAAACAACCATGCAATTGGAGTTGCCCTCATTACCAGTGTAATAATCTTTGTGGAGAGGAATGCGACCGCCCCCGCTGTAATGCTCCCTGTCCCAAAAAGCTTCCTTGCCGTCACCCATGCATTGGTTTGTGTGGAGAAAACTGCCCCACTGTGTGTGGCGTTTGTCATCCTAAGAAGTTTTCTTCCATGTCAGCTGATGGATGTGGAACCAAGACGGAACCCACAAGATATCTGCAACTTTTTGACTGTGGTCACATCATAAGGGTTGAAGAGATGGATGCATGGATGCTGCATGAACTGGGAAGTGATGTTCAACTCATGCTTTGCCCCAGATGCTCAACACCGATTAGATTTAGCTACCGTTATGGAAATCTCGTCAAAAGGACGCTGGCGAACATTGAAGATGTAAAGAAACAAATTAGAGAGATTGTAAATGAAACGGCGTACTTGATTAGCAACGATTTTGGGCATGCGTTCTTGCAGATGACGAAGTTTCCACAAGACCTCCTAAACGTGTTTATGGAACCATGGCGTCCCAACTCTTTGCATCGTGTGCACTTGCGGAAAATTCCTTTAATATTTACCCTTAAAAATCACCTACTCATTATGCAACAGGTTGAAAAAGCGAATCACTTGTTACATACCATTACAAGGGATCAAGCAGTGTCAATACAGCAGCTAGAGATAAAAGAATACTCAAGCACTTCCAAAGAAGCCTTGAAAAATATTAAAGAGTACCTTGAGAAACCTCAACTAGATTTAAAAACTCTTAATCAAGTTTGTGAACACACAAGAAAGATCTTTCTCTTCTCTTTGATTCTAGAGGCTCAAAGCCAAGCCATCAAGCGCCATAAGTCGTTTTCAAGTGTCGGCGAGTCACGACTGCAGTTGGCTCGCACTAAATTTAATTCATTTCTTCAAGGAGACAACGAAGCTCTAGAGCTCGAATGGCTTGAACGAATCGTAGGTTTGTTGAGGAAAGAAGTGAACCTCCCAGCTCTCTTTCCCGAAGAACCAAAGGACCTCGAGAACTTTCCAGGTTTTAGTAGAGGCGTGTGGAAATGCTGTGGACAGCGCCACGTGTACTGCACGAGGTTCATCGTGCGAGATGGAGAAGACGTTACTGTGGGAACTGAAGGGTGTAACCGGTGTGCAGTTATGGAGGAGTACGACGAGGAAATGTGAAGAAAAGCGAAACTGGTGAAGAAAAGGGGAAACTACAGGACATACCAAGGGCTTCTAATAACCATTTCAAATTAACATATGACTAAGAACTGTCGAGGGAGATCGAGAACTAAAACCTACTCACTTACTTATTCAATCCTCTTCACAAGGAGTGCGCCACTACAGTCAGCTTGAGTTTGTCTGGTGATGGTATTTCACTTCCCTCCATATTCTTTGATTTCCTTGTCTCGTTCTACTTTGCCATTCTTGCAACTGCCTCCAGAAAAACGTAAGGACACACTGCAAAAAAAAAAAATCGGTTGAGTGCATCAGTGGAGTCTTGAGTATTCAATGACATTGTGACGAACAGAAGAACAATGAAGAGCAAAGTAGGTGAATGTATGTAAAAACTGAAAATTACCAAGAAAGGAGAAAAGTTTACATCGGTGTATCAACCGAAATATTAGCAGCAAAAATAACTGATGTGTCCCACTATATGCAACAATGAAAGCCTGATATCAGGACTTCGAATTTTTACGTAATTAATGAGAATATAAAGATCAAGGAAAGAAACTAGAACCCTACTTATCATAGAAACCAGAAAATAACATGTGCTATGAGTAAAATTTAAATAAGATAGACAAGCGCATATCCTTGACTTTTATGAGTCTATCGTAGTTTTCTTTTTACTGTTACAAAATGGGCTACCAGATACAACGAAAAAGATGAATGATTTGTTAACTATCTTAGCGAGAAACGTTTAGTCGATTCAACAGGAAATCATGCTTTTGTTAAGTTCGCTTTTATTGTAGTATATCAGTGACAAACGTCTTCTCAAGAAGTTTAAAAAGCAACCAAAAGATAAGTTTTCAACGTGAAAACGTACCGTTTTTACTCGAATAAGCGCCGCTCACGAATAAGTGCCGCCTTCGATTTAGCGCCGCATTTGCTTATTCGAGGAATTCTGTATCACTACAAAAGACCACCACAAAGCAACTCTAAAAGAGCATTGAAAATTCGTTTCACTAGAAGCGATGTTTTCCAGTGCAAAGTGATTATATTTCACCGCTCGCCCATTAAGTTCTCCATACAGAATTCTTGCAATATGTAGTTCTGTTGTGAAGGCCGTGAACTTTGCCGGCACAACAAGCCCAATTATCTCTTCCTTTTTCCAGTTACTTGTACAAGTAGTCTGTTTTCGTACAGATAGAAAATATGCCGGTGAATTAAAAGAAAAGATTTCTTTGCCGAGTCCAATTTTTTAATAAGCGACGTTTTTAAATAAGCGCTGCATTTGAAGCGCAGCAGTTTAACAAGTGCCGCGGCGCTTATTCTAGTAAATACGGTATGTGTTTACAGTGTGTATATAAGCAATTCTATTGGTATAACGTAATAAAAGCAAGGTTTAAATTCTTGGTATGATCTATTGAATGATAAAAAATGGCCAAACACTTCCATGTGATGAGAAAGACCAGTCTTGAGTATGAATGCGTCGCTGAGAGGCGTGGTGGCCTGATGATAGGGTGTTCTGTTGAACTTTGGATCGAGATGTGCGCGTTCGAGCCCTAGCCGGGGTCACTGTGTTGTGATGTTAGGCAAGACACTTTACTCTCATAGTGCGTCATTGGTCATTGTGATGTGTTCTTGGGAAAAACACTGTACCCTCACAGTGCCTCTCCCACCGAGGAGTATAAATAAGTACTAAGAAATCGTTAGGAAACCTGACAAAGAGTAGCCCGCAAAGGACTGGCATACCCAGCGGGAGTGACAATAGCAGAAGCTTCTTCAAGCTAAGGAAACGCGAGTGAAGTGCTTGATTCAAATCAATCACCATTACTTATTATTAAAAACTGTGAAAGTAATAGTACGTTTTATTTTAGAATTGGTACCTTCTAGGGGTGAAAATGAATTCGGGCTACGCATTTAAAATGAGATCTGTTACCATCAACCCGGTCGCTTTTGTATGGTTTCGTTAAAAATATACTTGTGATCAATGTAGATTAATCAATCAATCAAGCAATCGATCGATCGATCAAAAAATGGAATCAATCAATCAATCAAAAAATGGAATAAATCAACTTTGTTAATGCAAGCCCCAGTGTATGAATCCAAAAATATCAGTAGTTCGTCTAGTGTGATCGTCCGAGTTAGAGACGCCTTGAGAACAATTATTCTTCTTGGTGGCAGGCCTTTCGTCAAGTCCCTGGGTCGTTGATCTGATTGGTCCGTTTTATCGTTATACAATTGGCTCGATCATGTCTCAAGTGATTGGGTTAGTTCTTAAGTTTGTTCCATCCACTGTTTCCGCTTTGATTCACGTCGTAGACAAGTCGTTTCTAAGATGCTGGTATTAACGACACCCAGCTGCAGATGTCATCAGTTTGTCGGTGTCTGTTATCGGTAAGTGTGTCAGTTCACAAGCGTACGTCACTGATAGTTTATAGTACTAGGACCCGGCCGAATGTATTGACCACAGTACTAGCTACTACCAAAGGCTTGCACTTTTACAGAAGTGCACATATACAGACACCTACAACTAGATGCCAGCAACTGCCTTCAAACACAAACAGACAACTTTTGTTGTCTCTTGTTCCAGGAAGCTACAGAGATACACCTGGCAGACCAAACACAAGGATTAACTGGAAGCCGGGTTACAAGCTTTTTCGTCAAAAACACAACGGGCCATCCCAAGCAGTCAAGATGGCTCCATCATGACCGCTCGGGTAGTCAATCACAGAACGAGATTTGCTTAATCTTAACCGCTCACAGAACCAGTCAGATAATGGTGTTTTATTTTAACCGTTTCCTGTACGTTCGTCGTTATTCCAGAAAACACAAGGATGAAGCTTGAAATGTTGTAATACACGTTCCCTTCTTTTCACCATTTCAAACAATTCCATCGTTTTTGCAAGAATTGATACACAACATCAATCACCCAAGGCTATGTTTCTAATTTCCCTACCGATTTCCGTTGTCCAATCCATTTTTACTTTGCTTCATGTCCTGGGAAAGATAAATGTCATTACTGTCAACATTTCTTCCCGGAATTGAAACCTGGTAACAAAAGAGGATTAGAAATGCAATTACTGTCACACGCCGCCTTCTTTCTGTGCGAACGCTGTTTATTCCTTAATGTGCTTCATTTCGCGAAGATCCTACTTACTCATTTCATGATTTAAGCTGCGCGAGCCATCTTTGTCCTAAGGACAACACTTCCTTAGTTGAGTGGACTGCAGGTAAGTGAAGACATTTTATCATTTCATTTCCTTTAGGACGCGGGATGTTTGCAAATGATCAGAGATCTTAATCAAACACAAACCTTCTCGAAGTCGCTGTTTTGCTGAAATGGCGTAGAATGGTGGAAAGTAAAGATGTTTCTCCACCAGGAAAATGATTGTGACTGATCATAAATCGCCTGAATAGCTTTATTTCCGCTGGTATTTGCGTCGAGCAGATTTGCCAATAGAGTAACATCGATTAACAATCGTGTCAATAGAACCTTCCATGGTTTTATCTTAGCTTCGAAAATATGACTTTGTTCAAGCTTTCTGATATTTGACATGGATTGAAAGCACTTTGGGCCCTGCTTAAAGAACACCATGGTGGATGTGATGTTATCACTGCTTTGCCTCAAACAGATTCTAAGTAAGCTTGAGCGAAACTTATGACTAAGTTGCAGTCAGAGTATAACAAGCTTTAAACGGATAGCTGACTGTGATTGTATTATATTCGTTGGACATGTAAACATAGTATTGAAGTTACAAATTTTAATAAGCGTTGAAACGACAGAGGCGAACGCGCGGAAATTCGACCCAAAATGAATACTATTTCACATATGGCCAACTTGTATTCGCTTGCTAGTTTTGCTAGAGAATGAAGGGATTCTTTGAAAGAGTTTTGTCAGTTTTAGTGACCGCAAAACAAAATGAATGAGAAAATCAAGACTCCACTGATCGAAACGAACATCGGGAAACCCGCCTTCAATATAAAAATGTATATCCGTGTACGATTTCCCGAATTGTTTACAAGGTCTTCCAAGGTATTTCTTAGTCTGACGTCGCTCCCCGTTCGTGGTTGCAAGATGCCACGTCGGTGCGCTCACTTGTGAGAGATACTATTAGCACTTGAAGATAACATTCGTATCACCCATGTTATTTTTATTTTGTTGATACTGATGAAATGTCCAGATGAAACACGATTTTTCGAAACAGCGAAAAGTTGTTACCTATCGCAAAAAATGCCTGGCATGTTCTGAAACTAGATATGAAGCTATTAAGGGAATCAAAACAACGTTTATGTTTCATGTTAAAAAAGTGAACCTCAAAAATCCTATATTCAACAGCACCGTCCGCGCGCCAGAATGGAAAACTCTAATCATGTTAGTATTTCACTGCGCTCACTGCGCGCGACGAAGACGGATTTTTTTAGCAAAAGGAAAAATCCTGGTATTTCATCAGTATTTCTCAAACTCATTAATTTTTCATGCAGTCAGAAGCCAATAAATGACGAGTATTTGGGTCAGGTGAATGAATACCTAGTGAAACACCAATGCAATACAAGAGAAAAAATGTCACTGCATAATTTCTTATTGTTTCATTTGAGAAGACATGTCAAATACTCGGGCTTCGTGCTTCATCACGGTTCCAGACACCTCGAAACAGATGAAAGCACTCGGCCTACGGCCTCACATGCTTTGTCGGTGTCTCGAAGCAGTGATGAAGCACTTGCCCTCGTATTTGACATATTACCTATACAATAAATACTTTTATCACTCAGCATATGCATGGACATGTCCTCGCAGGAAGGACAAGGAAGGGAACTCAATAAAATGGAAAAGCCTGGGAACGACTCAAAGGGTAACCGAAACCTTGTTTATTAATAATGGTAATAGGACTGAGTGGAGTCCAATTCGGTCTGGCGACATCGCTTGCTTTCATTGTGGTAACAACATTGTTTCGATCATCTTACAGTACTAGAATCTTTTGTACAGAGACACTCGGCCTGGAAAGTATTAAAGAATGTCATTTTTAGACAAGATTTTAGAAAATGCAATTCCTGAGAGAGATTCTCAACTATTTTGCAAGTGGTTGTAACTCAAAAACAAGTTGTGTGCTTGTTTGTTATTGAGCTAAAAGACAGGAAGAATCATTTCGCTATAACTAATTTCACAAACAGTACCATTAAAACACTCTGAAATAAAGAGAAGAAACTTTCGTGTGAAATAATCGTGTATGGCAGCAAGGTTCGAGAACGTTCAAATCTCAAAACAAAATGGTAACAATTTGAGGTAAAAAATAGAACTGCAATAATCCGCCTGGGAAAGCTTGAACCGAACAAGATCGTAAAGTTTGAATAGATTGAATAAATGCTGACAGTTATATAAGACAAATATATTTCCTTAGATGTTCTTATCAAAATTAAAAAGTTTTACATTATCTTGAGTCGACTTATTTATCTCCCTTGTTCCTTTGTATCTTCTTCGTTTTTGTCACTGAGCCGAGCTTATTTTAAATGTTTAGTATCCGGGGAAACACCAAAACCAGAGGAGGAAAAAGTACAAGCAAAGGAAGGAACTCAGAGCTCGAAGTCACCAGGCGCTTGTGGAACATCCGCTGACGAAATTCCAAGTAAACGTAGCTCAGGAGGTGGGTAATTAAATTGACCGCACTTTTGTGGCCTCACACTTCTGTAAAAGAGTGTTACAGGAGGGCCATAACGAGGAGTAACTACCAGCTGGAAAAATCGTCATCCAAAAGAACTATCATTCGTCGTTGAATAGTCTCAGATGTACCTTTTAAAGAGTTTGAGTTTCCGTTTTGCCTGAGTGTTCGAAACAAGTTAACACCTTACTTATTGCAGAAAGGTAGAATTTCATGGTTATCACTTGGTAGAACACGTTCAAATGTCGAAATTAAAATCCTCTCTCTCTCGACCGTTAAATGGCTTACAGTTGAACTGTCCTCCATCAAAATACGTTTCTTTGAGATCTTTAAACCGTCATCCATCAAAGCTAAGCTACCGGTTATGATCCTCTTCTTCTACTGGTATTGCAAAGGTCACGAGTTTGACTAGCGTTGAAGCTTGGCATTTCTTCAATCTTTCTATGCACCTTCCTAAGTTGCTACGCAACTGCAAAGATATCATTCTCGTAAATAATTTCTCTCAACAAATATATCCTAATAAAGATTCGCGTCATTTTTTTTTTCTTTATTTAAGATGGTGACCAAACTAAACAGAACATACACGGGAGAGGCCGCAGGAGACGGAAGCCGCGGAAAGGGAAAAACGCCAAATTACAAGCGACAATAAGTGAACAAGGTGGGTGGAGACCGATGTCAACATACACATTCACCTTGCTGGTTTTTATACATTTCCTATAGAAGTTGTTGGGAAGACAATTCCCCCTGATGATCAATTCTTTTATTCTCTAGAAACAACTGTCCGACATCATACGCATATTTAAAATACAAAATTAGATGTTGATGTTAATTCTGGTAACATTGTCACTCTGAAGCCTCAAACAAGCCACTATCAATGCAATTATATCCAAATTCATGAGCAGCATCTCGTCCAATTACATACGACTACTGTCACGCCTCTTTCAAACGGTTAGAGTAGCAAAGAATGGCAACACCTGTGGCCACGCCCTAGATGATTGAAATCGCCTCAACACAAACCCTTTTTTGTAGATCTTGGAGCAACGACAGAACCAAGTGAAGGAACACAAGAGACGGTAACAGCAAAAAGCCAATCTTCGGTACAAGGTACAACTGGACCGCCTGCAGGCACACCCAATCCAGAAGGTACGTAAAAAACTTACGGTGAGGTAGTAAAAAAAAATTTAAAAGTCTGTCTTTAAGCCTTGATGGCTTTTGTCTACAATCATGGACAAAAGTAGTTGAAACAAACGAATATCACACATATTTTGCGCATGTCTTGACTGACAAGCGGGTAAAGAATATTTAATCCCCCTCTCCCCCCGCTCAATGTTGTTTCCTGGGGTTTGCAATTCACCAGACTTTGTTTTGACCACGTAACAACATTGACAACATTGAAATGGGGGAGGGGGTTGAAAATATTAGTTATGGTACCCTGAATAAGTGGAAATTTGGTAAAGTGTCTCAAGAGTTTTGTCCATGGTTGTAGGTGCATTGCTACTCCCCAAGATAGAATACTAGTCCATCGCAGGGGTACCACCAGCATTTTATCAGGTGGTTATCCGTTCTCAAAGTTACACCTTACCGAAGGGCGGCACTGTGAGAGAAAAGTTTCTTACCCAAGAACAACAACCAAACGACCCTGACCAGTACTGGAACCCAGACCATTTGATCGGGTGTCCAACACATCACTTCAGTATTCCCGATCCCCACGACACAGGGATACCGGTCACATTTTGGTCAGGAAACCCTCCCCGGAGCTGTCTTTTTGGTCATTAAAGTTGCTAAGCAGGGTAGTGTAGGTTTATTGAGAAATTCTAAGGTAAATACCTTTGATGTACTCGCGTATATTTTTATCGGGTAAATATAACTGAGAATTTTCGGGCACTTTTACGAGGATAAACCAAACTGGCATTGCTTTCAATGGGCTATTGAAGCTTAATTTACTACTTCCCACGGTGTGGAGCGTCTTTACGTACGTGATTCAAACTTTGCCTGCATTTTATCGTTTCCGCTGAAAATACTGTGGCCCTTGCATAAGTGTCTATTTAATTGCGAAGATCTTTTTTTTCTTCAACAATTGTTTCTCTCACCAAACACGTCCTTAAAAAAGTACTTGCACTACTTTTTTTCGTTATTCAAGATGGTGAGCCAACAAAGATTATACAGCGGCGAGGCCGCAGGAAAGGAAAGCCAGGGGAAGGTACAAAGAGCAAACTACAAGCGACATCAAATGAAAATGAAACAGCTAATCCAGGTAGGTTAAGTACAATGCTAAGATATATTTTTTTCGTTCTTGACGCATTTGTTCCCTTGATAAGTGCAAACAACTGAGCTCAAAACTTTTTTCAGATGGTGGAGCAATCCTGGAACCAAATCAAGGAGGAACACAAACTGCAGACGGAGCAAAAAGTTCGGAGTCACAAGGTGCAACTGGACCTTCTGGAAGTAGATCCAATTCAGAAGGTAGCTTACTTGTAACGAGAGAATATTGGTCGGAATCCCATCCCAGAATACACAGAGCCCGTGAATTAGAGCGTTAACCGTTTTTTAATAAATAACCAGCAACAATATTAAAACGCATTCACATATGCTATTTACCTATTATTTCACGGAATACGGGTATTTTGGTCTCTTTGCTGATTTTGACGTGTTACGTAATCAACTGAGATTCATTGTGCCACAAAGAGCGTTGCTGTCATTGCTTAGCTGTACTTGTTCAAAATGGCTACTGTGGGAAATCGATAAATATACATAAACTAAGCATTACATTCCTTTTTTTGTTTAAGGTCGAAATTTCAACAACCAGAAGAAGGAAGATCCTAAAGGACGTGGTAGGGGAGAATCACGGGAAGCTTACAGAGCCAAACAGAAAGGAAAACTTTCAGGCGAGTACAATAACAGAAAGTCGGAAAGTATGAACTACTTTTCAGTCATGTTTAAAGAAGGAAGATTTATAACAGAATGGTTATTTCCTATGATACAGGTAAAAACCAAGACCATCGACCAGGAGAGTCTAATCCAACCAACAGAAATGCAGCATCATCACAACAAGAAGCACAGCCTCCTCTGGGTAGGCCACACATGGGCGATCAAAAGAAATCATCTCCCACAAAAGGATACACTCTGGATCTTAAGAGTCTGAAAGAAAAGGATTGCACTGACGTGGTACACACCTTAAAGGACAGCATCCCTCGTCTTCAGTTCTTTCTAAGATCAGAAGAGGAGCAGCACAACTGCGATGACTTCATCTTCGACCTTACTTGCATATTAGCAATCGTCTGCGATGCGCCAGCGAACGAAAACACAAATGCGATTCTAGCTGCGCTTAAAGGATCGGCCTTTTTTCGTTTCAAAATTCCACGTTTGCTTGATCGTCTTCAAAAATCGAAAACGGCAATACGTGATCCAGAATCTCAAAGGCGAGTCATAGAATGCCTAATCAAAGTATTCAACAAGTACTTGATGCACTTGCCGAGTTCATATGCGGACCCACCTTACGATCTGTTGAGAGAAACCTTAGATCTGTTAAACATTGATGGGAAACGTGAGCTGAAGAATCAATTAGATGATTTCAAACAAAGAAGAGATGACATCATCAAGAGTGAAAGAGGAAAGCACGGAAGACGTTACACCAACAAGGCAGGACAAAAGCCGCCAAACGATTTTAGGGACATGCCGATATGTCCAACGAACGAAGAAATTAAGAACCGGGTACGGCCCTTCCTACGTGCGAACATTAAAAAGGGAAAATATGAAGATGTTGAGCACTACCTTGATGTACAGTTCCGATTGCTTCGAGAGGATTTCCTTGAACCATTAAGAGAAGGCATCTATGAAGTTACGAACAAAGTTCCGAAAGCGGAACGAAATCAGTTGATGAAATGCTACCAAGGAGTACGCATTGTTGGCAAGGAATTCACGTTGTCTGGAATTAATCACAGGGTTAGATTTGACGTCTCCAAATTCGGCATGACAAACTGGGCTCACTCAAAAAGGCTTATGTTTGGTTCATTTCTGTGCCTTTCAAAAGATAACTTCGAAACAATGCTATTTGCTACGGTTGCTAATCGAGATCCAAAGGACCTACAGGAAGGTAGATTTGACATTCAATTCATTGAGGAACAACATATGTTTGATATTGAAAAGCGCCAAGAGGAATACCACATGGTTGAGTCACCAGCCTTTTTTGAAGCCAATCGTCACGTACTTAAAGGACTCAAGGGATTAAACGAAGACAGTATGCCTTTCAAAAAGTACTTGGTTGAATGTAGTGCCGAAGTGGAACCACCAGAGTATCTAATACGCAAGGATGACCAAGATCCTGTATATTATGATCTAAGCAAGGCCCTTAATGTACGGAAGTCACCAAAAGTGAAACATGTACCTGTTCTCAAGCCTGAGGCTTGGCCATCAGCAGACATACTTCGTCTGAACAGCTCGCAGCTGGAAGCGTTACGAACAGCAATTACAACTGAGTTTTCTGTCATCCAAGGCCCACCAGGAACGGGAAAGACCTACGTTGGAGCTAAAATTGTGCGATGCCTGCTTGAGAATCGAGAACAGTGGGATCCAGAAAAGGTTTCACCGATGCTAATGGTTTGCTACACAAATCACGCACTGGATCAGTTCCTCGAAAAGGTACTAGAATTTCTCCCGAAGAGAAACATCATTCGGGTTGGGTCAAGAAGCAAAAGTGAGGAATTGGTCGGTTGTAATTTAAAGGTCTTTACTAAGTACAGAGAAAATTATGCCCGCAGTTACACACTTGATGAAATGAAAGAAAATCAAAAGAAAATGGCATCGGAAATGGAGGATGGTGAGAAAGTTCTTGCCAAAGCAGACAAAGTACTTTTAGAGTTTCAAGATTTGGAAGCCGGCATGACCTCACCACATGCAGACCAATTTTATGCGGCAGTCTTTCCAGTTAACGCAACAAGCAGTTGTCAGAACCTATCAAACACCTTCAAATTATGGCTTTGCAACAACACTCAGATGAATGACCTGAACAAACGCTCAAGCGTGTTAATGGAAAGCCAAAAGGATGAGGGCCAACATGGATCTATTCTTCAAGAAGACGATGTAGATGGAGACGAGGACGTTCTTTACCATGCTGCCGAAGCACGATTTGTTGTAAACACCAACAACAAACATTTCCAGGACGAATCCGTAGAAGAGGGTCCAAAAGATATAGCAACAATGGAAATTGCAACAGGGGATACAAGAAAAAGCCCTATTCTTGCATCGGACCAAAGACAATCTGCAAAGACCAAGGACGAGAATCAGCTGAATGAAAACACTTCCTATCTAAGTGAAACTTCAATGAGCGACTCCATGAATATGAGGTCGGAGCTTACGATTCATGAAGATCCTTTATCTATTAACTATTCAGCAGAACAAAGCAATCTTCTTGAAGCTTTACAGCATTTATCGGACGATGAATCGCATTTGCCAGTTCCAGAGGAGGTTCAAGAACCTATAGCAGCCAAACAGTTTGCGAAGAAACGTCAGTTGCTAAACGTCGACAATGAAAGCGATCCCATACCCAAGCGCCCTGATACAGCAGAGGAAAACAGCAAGGAAGAAATTGCCTTACCATCTGAAGCTGATGACGAGACCATCGGGGTGCAAGATGAAGCGGCATGGATCCAGAATGAAAGATATATTGAGGGTGAAGAATACACGTTAGTGAAGTTTCAGCTGTCTGATAGAGGGAACCGCGAAGACGAAAATGACGGAGAGGTTATCGAAGACACCGAGGAATGGGAAACGGTAACCTACCAAAAAAGGGCCAAACCATTTCTTTGCAAAAACGAGGAAGGCGAGAATACCAAAGAGGAGAGAAAAGGAGGTCAATTTGTTGAAGCTAAAAATAGTCAGAAGAGGGATAAGACCACCAAGAAACGCAAAAATAAAAGGAAAAAGACAGACAACAAGATCAGTCTTTCAGCAGACAGCGGCAGTATAAAAAGGCAGCTGCAAAAGGAAAGGATGATGCCATATGACGAAGCAATGACGGTGGAAAATATTTGGTCTTTGTCAGCGAAAGATCGCCTTCGATTGTACCTTTACTGGGTTGAATGCTACCGTGACCGCCACAGAATAGAACTCCAACGATGCGAACAACATTATGAACAGAAACATAAAGAGCTTTGTGCCGAATTAGAAGAGATTACAGCACAAGACGAGGAAGAGCTCATACGCCGTGCAACGGTCGTTGGAATGACAACAAGCTGTGCTGCCAGATACCAATCAATGCTTCAGAAAATATCCCCAAAAATTGTTATCATCGAAGAGGCTGCTGAGGTTATGGAAGCCCACATCATCACTTCTCTTTCACGTGATACAAAACATACAATTCTCATTGGAGATCACAAGCAGCTTCACCCGAAAGCAACAGTTTATGAATTAGCACAAAAATACAATCTAGGGATCTCGCTGTTTGAGCGCATGGTGTTAAACAACATGGACTGCAAACGCCTTTGCATCCAGCACCGCATGCGTCCTGAGATTGCTGCCCTGACTAAGAGAATTTACGAACATGAAATCGTGGACCACAAGTCCGTATGTAAGTTTGATGACATTTCTGGACTAAAGCACAATATGTTCTTTATTAATCACTGCCAGGCAGAGACTGAAGTTCATGGGCTGCAAAGTTTCTCCAATCCTCACGAGGCTGGATTCCTAGTGGCCCTCTGCCGTTACCTATTGCTGCAAGGTTACAGGCGAGAGCAGATCACAATTCTTACCATGTATACTGGCCAGCTTTTAGAACTCAAGAACAGGATGCCGAAAAGAGAGTTTGAGGGAGTTAAAGTGTGTGTCGTCGATAACTTTCAGGGTGAAGAAAATGACATCATCCTCCTGTCCTTGGTAAGAAGCAACTCTACCATTGGATTCTTAAAGGAGTCAAACAGAATATGCGTTGCCCTATCAAGAGCTCGTCAAGGATTTTATTGCATCGGGAACTTTACCCTTCTCAAAAGCCAGTGCCCGCTCTGGAAGGAGATATGCGATGATTTAGAAACAAAGAACGCTATCGGTGAAACCTTAACACTGGTTTGCAAGACGCACAACAATGTCAACGAAGTAAGATACTGGAGTGACATCGAAAAGTTTCCTCTTGGTGGCTGCGACAAGATCTGTGGAGAACGCCTTGATTGTGGTCATGCATGCAACATGCCATGCCATACAACAAATGAATTTCACGAATATGGTCGCTGTCTAAAGTTGTGTTGGAAAATCTGCCGTAACGGGCATCACTGTCAATGGCGTTGTCATCATCCGTTTGACTGTTCTGTATGTCGATTTCCTATGGTGAAAATTATTCCTCGATGTCAGCACAAAGAAATAGTACCGTGTTTTATCGAGCCTGGACATTGGGTTTGTCGGGCAAAATGTGAGAGAACTCTCCCTTGCGGACACACATGTACAAATATATGTGGTGTTCTATGCACAGGACGCTGTATATTTCCCTGCAATAAAACTCTTGTATGTGGACATGAACAGGTTATGCCGTGTTTCCAATATCCCATCATTCCATGCAACAGCGAATGCGACAAAATTCTGGATTGTGGCCATCCCTGTTCCAAGAAGTGCAAAGAACGATGCCACTGTAACACTACAATTGTAGTCGAGCTGTCATGCAAGCATCAAGTGCGCGTTTTGTGTCCCAAAAAGGACAAGCCACCACGTTGCATTGAAAAATGCAGTAGAAAGTTAGCTTGTGGACACGAGTGTCCTGGTCTTTGTCACAAAGATTGTAGCACTTACCGGTGCAGACGTTTGGTTGAAAAGCTCCTTCCATGTGATCATAAAGAAATTATTCCATGTCACTTTGACCCATGGGATATCATTTGCGAACAACTTTGTCATAAGCAATGTAACCGAGGTCATCCATGCCAACAACAGTGCCACTTTGGTGTTCCATGTAAAGATTGCAAGGTGATGGTTAACATGACAATTCCCTCATGCAAACACAACATTGAGATGCCCTGTTCCTTGGATCCAGTTGCATTAGTTTGTAAAAAGCCATGCCAGCGAGTTAGAATTTGTGGGCACCCTTGTCGAGATGTTTGTGGTATGAACTGTGAAGCACGACCGTGTATGAAGATGATAGCAACACCGTTACCTTGTGGACATACAGCAACTCTAGCCTGTAACAAAAAGCCTGAAACATGCAAATGCAAGACGAGTGTTGTAGTCGACCTGCCATGTGGACACAAGAAGACCATCGACTGCTATGCTAAAAACGCTGGCTTAGAGAACGTGCTATGCAACGTGAAAGTAGAGAAACAGCTGTCTTGCAAGCACAAAGTCGTTCTTCAGTGTCACATAAAACCTGAAGAATACAAGTGCAAGAAAAAAGTCGGTGTCAAAATGACATGTGGACATACAAAGTCTGTCATCTGTTCGATTGCGACGGCTGGAATGCAGGAGACATCTTGTGTGGTTTTGGTGACACGAAAATTGCCCTGTGAACATGAGGTAACTATTCCCTGTTCTGACATTGTCGAAGAGTACAATTGCCAGGAGAAGGTTGACGTTACACTGCTTTGTGGACATAAAAGGCGCGTGGAATGTTCAAAAGCGATGAAAGTGTTAGAAGATGAGAAATGGGATACAAAATGCCATGCCATGGTCAAGAAAGTGTTACCTTGTGGTCACGAAAAAGAGATGCAATGTTTTGTGAAAGCAGAAGAGGTTGTTTGTGACGCTCCCTGTGAACGAGTTCTTTCTTGTGATCATCGTTGCCAAGGACGATGCAGCGACGACTGCAGTAATCTAAAATGCACTGCGATAGTTGAAAAGGACTTGGCATGTGGACACCATAGAATCAATTGTCTTTGCACTGACGACGTTTCCCTAATTATTTGTCCAAACAAATGTAAACGAAAGTTGTCGTGCGGCCATAATTGTATTAGAAAATGCTCTGAAAAGTGTAGTGATTACAAATGCGAAGAGATGGTAACGAAAAAACTTCATTGCCCAGGAAATCACCATCGTCGAATGCCATGTTTTAAAGACCCAGCAGCTGTAGTGTGTTCCAAGAGCTGCAAGAGAAAGCTAGACTGTGGTCATCCTTGTGAAGATGTTTGTGGTCATACCCAGCCATGCGAAACTGTGAAGTGCATGCGAAGGATAGAAAAGACATTTTCCTGTGGCCACAGAGAATGGCTTTCATGTTTTCAGAGAAATGTTGCCATTTGTAAAGCACCTTGCTTGCGTCCAAGGAGCTCATGTGAACATCTTTGTGAAGGATTGTGTGGGGAATATTGTACTAACTTTCCATGCAACGTACCAATGACCAAAACTCTACGATGTGGTCACAAGATTAAAATGCGCTGCTGTCACAAGCTGGAATCTGTAAGGTGTCCTGCAGTATGTGGAGCAAAGCTGCAATGTGGTCACCAGTGCTCCGGAACATGTAGCGATTGTCGGCAAAGGGATTCGCACGAAAGTTGCCAAACTCGGTGTAGTCGCTTTCTCGTTTGCTTGCACCGTTGCAGAGCAACGTGCTGTGAGCCTTGCCCTCCTTGCGTCAGTACATGTAATCGTCAGTGCCCTCATGGGAAGTGTAAGCAGCATTGTTCAAAACCATGCAAACCATGTAGACAACCTTGCACATGGAATTGTCCCCATTACCAGTGTAACAACCTTTGTAGTGAGGAATGCGACCGTCCTCGATGTGATGCTACCTGTCCCAAAAAGCTTCCTTGCGGCCACCAATGTATTGGTTTGTGTGGAGAAAACTGTCCCACTTTGTGTGCCATTTGTCACGCTAAAAAGCTCTCGTCCATGTTAGCCGATGTACGTGGTGACAAAATGGAACCCGTAAGATGTCTACAGCTTGTCGACTGTGGCCACATCATAAAAGTCGAAGAAATGGACGCGTGGATGATGCGTCAACAGAGCAGCGATGTTCAACTCATGCGATGTCCCAGATGTTCTACATCAATCACATTCAGTTATCGTTATGGAACCCTCATTAAAAGGACGCTGAAGAACATTGAAACTGTCAAGGCACAAGTACAAGAGCTCACAGTTGAAGCTTCCAACTCTGTTTACCACATAGGAAAGGATGTCAGGAATCTAAAGTATGACGTCAAGAAGCTGAAATTTCCACAAACTGTTCTTCGCGTTGTTCAGTCTTTCCCGTGTAATGTGCGTCAGATGCATGAACGCAATATTCTCTTTCTTTTTACACTTAAAAATCACTTCGTGATTCTTCAGCAGGTACTGACAACAGAACAGGTTCTAGCAAACGGGCAAACAGCTCAAGCTACCTCCAAGCAGCAGCTGGACGTGGATGAACTGTTAACCTTTACGACAAATGCATTGGAAAATATCAACATGATCAAAGAGTACCTTGAGCAACCTAGCCTGGATTTAAAAGCTCTTAGTCGGGTCCATGAACATACAAGAAAGTTGTTTCTTTTCTCTCAAGTGTTAGAGGCCCAAACGGAAGCTGCGAAGTACCAAACTGCTTTTACAAGAAGAGGTAAAACTCGACTGAAGTTGGCTTGCGATCGGTTTGCAGCGTTTCTTCAAGGTAACGATGAAGGTGTAGGCCTTCAATGGCTAAGAGAAATCGTCAACTTGTTGAGGAGAGAGGTGCACCTTCCACGTCTACCGCCTGAGGAAACACCGGACTTCGCAAATTTTCCTGGGTGCCAAAGAGGGGTCTGGAAATCATGCGAGCAAGGTCACATTTACTTCACGGGATGGATAGTGCGAGGTGGCGAAGACATTCCGGTGGGTAATCAAGGATGCACCAGGTGTGCAGTTATTGAATGTGACCAATGAGTGTCAAGAATAGTGAAACAGAAAAATGAAAGTTAAATGAAAAAAAAAGAAACGTCATGTGTAGCATGTCACACAAATGAACTCTGAGTACAGGGAAGGGTCTGAAGTTAGATCTATATAGACTTCAATTAGGAAAGGCGATAGAAAGTGACCGACTTGATCACCTATTGTTACAAGGAGCCATTTACTGGAACAAGAGCCAATAAAGAGTAAAAATGGTCTATTCATGCATTGACAGTGAGAATAGCAGGATGTGACACCACAGTTATTTAACGTCATGAAACAGAAACGACAGGAGGTTTGGCTGGTGAATGAAAGTGGAGTTCTAAAAGACCAAAGGAGGATGGAATGAATAGTTAACAAATCTAAGAAAGGGTGTGGCATGTCGTAAAGCGACCTGGAAATGAATACCTGACATTCTCAAATTTACATTCAGCTCAGTTAACCCTTAAACAAGTCACGAAATGTGGGAAACTGAAATTGTATTGGAAAAGACGACTAGAAGTGAAAATTTACTGGCTATGCAACTCACATGGCATCTCGTTGAAATGAAAGGTCCTGGTATGGTCAACCGTCCGTCTGGATGATGGTGATGGCGTCACTTGTACACCGCTCGAAATCGATTCCAATCACCCCTGGCCTGGCAACACCACCAACCAGCAGTCACGATGGTGGACATTGCTGAAAAAGGTGGAGGGCACAGTGCATTTTTGTCACAATACGTTATTCTCTTGCGGACTACGTTGCGCGCGAAACGATATTGCCCTCCCCGCGAGTTACTCCTACATGTTTGTGCTGAGCTTCCCAGCTAAAGTAAACTGGATAAATACAAAATAAGAACAAGTTGTGAGTCCTGCCACACTACGCCATTGATTGAACGATCCAGTCAATCAGTAAAATAGACGAAGTGAAACAGAGGTACATGAAAAAGAACACTGATAGGGCTGAACGAAAAAAAACGAACATAGTGAAATGATTTTTTCTTTTTCATTGAAATAACACAAAGTTTGGACAAGCATTTTTTAAAATTGTTAAGTCATTCTTTTCTTTTTCAAAAGCTCCTATCTACCATTATTGTCTTTGTAGGCGGATAGCATACGACAAAATAAGACAGGTAACAACTTCAGTAGAACGATCCTTTAAGAAAACACAAGTGTAAACGATGATTCAGTCAAAGAAAGGTTTCGTATAATTCCATTTATTTCAGCAAATCAGACAGAAAACCTTATTTCAAGAGCTAGGAAGGTTTCAGTTCCCCCAATCTTAGTTTCATCCTTGTTTCATTTAACTTTATTGGTGTTTTTTTTCTATCTTAGATAACGCATACTTGATCGTTTTGAGCTACAAATTCAAAGATAATTTAAGATAGCTCTATTAAAGAGAATACATATAAGGGACAACACCTCTGCTCGGAGGTTAAAAGGCACAAAAGAAAGTGTGTTGCTGGTCATGACCTGTGATCAGTATTTTCGCCATTTGTACAAACTTTCTGAAACCTTCTCATACCGTAGGCTAGTTATGTTACTGGTTGTTATTAATGGATTGTTTAGAATCAAGTATTATTTAGATTCGAGTTTGTGTAGTTGATTTGTATTTTAGCACGAAACGAAAACGGCAGAAATCAAGTTAAATTAGTTTTTATTACTTTAATAATTGTAACACCAGTCTCTGCAAATATCTGCCTGTTGTGGATATAATAAGACGAGGATTTTAGCATTAAAGAAGATAACGACATTTACAGAACGACATTTACTTTTTCGTGTCGTCGGTCGATCTAACAAAGTGCCGCACTTCGTAAAGTATACGAAGAGCTTACGAACGCAACCAAACACTCCCGAGCACATTGTATGTTGTGACGTCAGCTTAAAATTACTCAGGTTTGGTACAAATCTCTCGATATGAAAATGAACATGTGAAAGTATCTTGTTCCCGTCATCGCTTGAGTCCAACGCAAAACGCACCTCGAAAACGTCCTATTGCGTTTGAAAGTCACAGGACAACCACGTTATCTTCTTATTCACAGAAAGATGCATACCACTAGCTGACCATTCAAGCACAATTTAATTTTCAAGAGAGATCAATAGCTAATTTCTCCTCCATGCATTGCCTTGATAAACCGTCAAATTCGTAGCACAAACATTCAAAGAAGTGTAAGATAATTACTAAAGAGGACTTAGTTTTCGAGCTTGGTAATAAAATAGTTAAAATTGAAGGCCAGCCTTTAACGTTGGATTTTAAGCTTCCTGATCCAGCTCGCGTAAAGTTTAATTTTCCTGCGAGTATTTCAATTTAGCCGAGAGGCATGTCGGCAAAGTTCTGCTTAATATGATCACGATGGCTTTAAATTCAAGGAAGAAACCAACAAATCACTCTTTTCTTGCTGTTCTGTTTAACGTCAATGTCAGTATTTTAATTAATTCTGAGTTTTCTTTAAAAGAAAATTGTCTTCAGAAAGGAGACCCGCTCCACACCGGCATTGGCAAACAACTGCAGCGTGTAAGGAATAACGTAAAATGGTAGGAACTCAATACCCACAATTATTATTCCACTATTGCGCCATTTTACCATATTAAGGCAAAAGAACGCGCAAAATATGCCACATTATTACACTGTAAAACAGGGCAAAAATACGGACTGAAAGCGGAGTGACAAAATGGCCGAACTGAACTTTAATTTTTAGTGGAATAATAAATCCCTTATTCGATGGTTTAACATATAATACGAGCGGACATTTTGCTCATTGCTTGTATTTTTCCTCGCCCCGTCGGGGCTCGGAAAAATACTACGCAACTCGCAAACTATCCGCACGTATTATATGCTAAACCATAGTTAATAGAGGGGTCTCCTCTATTAACTATGGCTAAACCATCGAATAAGGTGTATACAGCTATTTCAATTAACGTTGTCGGATCGAAGCTCAAAGCTTAAAGACAAGACCGAAAGGTAGTATGGGCGAAGAAAGAGTGTTCCACGCGTGCTGAATACTAATGAGATACAGCGATATAGCAAACGAGACGTTTTTCGTTTCCTTTCTCTTCGGACATGTGTAGAAAAGATCCTTTTTCGCCTCATTTCATTTAAAAAGAATAATCCAAACCACATAACGGCGAAAGAAAAGATAAAAGAAAGGTTTCACGGAAAGAAAAACAAAATATTCCACGTGCAAAAATACAAACTTGTAGATTTCCTCAATGGTGATATGCAAATTGCACTAAAATACCCATGGCACCATTCGGTCTTGACTTGTAGGTTTGAAGATTTAATCCGACAACGTTAATTGAAATAGCTGTATATACGCCAAACAGTCTTCTTTAATCCGACATTTGGTAATACGCCCTTTAAATCGATACGACAAAAAGAAATACGAAACTACGAAGCTACATCTCTTCGGGTGATTTCCTTGACGTTAAAGCTGACATGGGACGTTTTTGAAACTTTCCCTTGTTAACACTCCGATATCATGTTTCAAATATAGAATAGGAAGAGAAAGTCACCATGTCCGCGAAAGAAATCTGGTCTGCCGAAGTGCCCCGTCATCGCTTGGAATTTCAGCTACAAGAATAGTGTTTATTTAAACCGTTCTATTCCAGCAAGCACAAGGATGAAGCCTGTAATACGCGCTCTCTCCTTTTCACCTTTTCAAATAATTTCACCATTCTTATAAGAGTTTATGTACAACAACAACGACCCAGGGCTATTATTCGTATTTCCACTTCCCATTTCCACTGTCCAATCCATTTTTACCTTACTTCCTTTTCTGAGAAAGATGAATATCATTACTGTCAACAATTCTTCCCGGACTTTGTAACAATAGACATTACACAAATGCAGTTACTGCCACAAGGTCCTTGTCTCGTTTCGAAAAGCTGTAAATTCCTTCATGCGCTTCATTTCGCGACGAACATCTTGTATACCCATTTCGTGGTTTAAGCAACGCGAGCCAAGTTTGTCCTAGGACAACACTTCCTTAGTGACGTGGAATACAGGCAAGTGAAGACATTTTATTATTTCATTTCCTTACTCCTTCAGGCTCTAGAATGTTTGCAAACGATAGAAATGACCTTAATCAGGCAAACACGAAGTTACTAAGTCCCAGAAATGGCGTAGAATAGTTGAAAGCGAAGGTGTTTTTCTACCATGAAAACGATTGTGTCTGATCATTGACATCATTAATCATTAAATAAATTTAGTTTCTGTAATTTCGCTGGCATTGACCTCGAGCACATTGAATCAGATTTGCCAAAGGAAGAGGAACATCGATCAAAACTCGTGTAAGTAGACCATTCCACGGTTTTACCTTTTAAACCATGGCTTTTTGCGAGGTTCCTGATGTATATTTGCGGCGAATTGAAATCACTTTGGGCACTGCTTAAAGAACACCGTGGTGTATGTGATGTTATGACTATAATGCATCAAACAACTTCTCAGCGAACTTGAGCGGAAGAAGTATTGACTTAGTTGTAGCCAGAGTATAACAAGCTTCGTGTAATTTTTTTTCAGTCGGTGGACATGACAACTTAGTATTGAAGTTGCAAACTTTGATGAAATGCGTTTGTAAGTGTTAAAGAGGCAGATGCGATCAGGCGGAAATTCGACCCAAAGTTAAAACTATTCCAAATATATAAGTCTTGCTGAGAATGTGCCCACACAGAAAAATGAACGGCAAAATCATGACTCTACCGATCGCACGAACATAGAGAAACAGCGTTAACTAAAATTTTGTCCGTAAACGATTTGCCAAATTGTTTGCAAGGCATTTCTCAATATGACCTCGCTCCCCTTTTCCGCTTACAAGATGCCATGTCGATTGGCAATGCTGACATATGCAATAGTACTGGCGAACAAAACTGCCGGACATAACTGGCTTCCATCGTTATGTTTTGTTTTGTAACATTACTGTTGACTGCGAGTTCATAGAAGGAAGCTCTTCTGATTGTGGGCTAGAATGGATATTTCCACCGGTTATGGATTCATAAACTGACGTGTAGTATATGAAATGATTCATATATGAACTGCGGATATATATGAAGGTGATATGTGATCTTCGCAGTGAATTTTCAGGGCCCTGATTTTTTTTTTCAGGCTTCTTCATTCCAATTGCTTAAATTGGAAATTCACTGCGAAGATCACATATCACCTTCGATTCATAAACTGCAGTGCAAAACACCTAAACGCGCACTTTCTTCGTATGTTGACGTAAAATCGTATGTACAATAAAAATAAGAGACTCTTCAAGAAATTCAAAGCAGTAATCATTACACTAACTGCATGACTTATTGATAATACAATAACATATTTTATCACACAGCACCATGTCCTCAAACAAAGGGGAAGGATGGGAATTCACTAAAATAAAAAAGCCTGGGAGCAACTCGAAAGGTAACCGAAACTTATATGGAGGTAAAATGGCATATTTTACCGAAATCGATTTCTTTTATTGTGGTGCAAGTGGTTGTAAAAAAAAATATGCTTATTCTTCAAATGGTTGGCCAGGAAAAGATATTTTAGCGTGACCAGTTTCACAAACGGTACCATCAGAACACTCTGAAATATAAAACAATTTGCCACATCGTGCGGAGTATGTGTGTATTATAGCAAGGTTTAAGAACATTCACAGCCATCAGAGCAGTCAAACAGACTAGTAGCAATTTCAGTTAAAATTAAACTCGAATTTACAGCCTAGGAAGGCTTGAACCTTAACAAGATCTTTTTAACGGTAGTGAATAAAGTGTTAACACTAGCATTGAATAAAGTCCCATTAATTCGGTAGTAGGCATAAGAACGTTTTTAGTTTCATGGAAGTAGGTATTAGAAATTACAAGTTCTACTACCTACTCATATGAAAATTGGACAGCTTTAGATTATCTTGAGTTAATTTGATTTGTTGCGTTCTTCTTCCTTTCTGTTACTGAGCTAGACTTTATTTTAAATGCTTAGGTTCCAGGGAAACACGTAAACCAAAGGAGGAAAAACAGCAAGGAACGGCAACAGCAGGCGGGCAGGGAACTCAGACTTCGAAATCACCAGGCGCTTGTGGAACATCCGCTGACGAGATACCAAGTAAACGCGGCCCAGAAGGTGAGTTGTTAAACTGACCGCCTTCTAGAGGTCTCACAGTTCTGTAAAAGAGTGTTACAGTAAGATCATAACGAGGGGTAACTACAAACTGGAAAAATCGTCATGGTCTTGAGTTCCAGTTTTGTCTGAGTACCAAAACACGATAACAGTTTATTCATTGAGACGCTGATAAAAATATAGACGTTAATGGCTATCAATTGGTAGAGCATGTTCACATGTTGAAATAGAAAAGTTCAATAACAAGGTTAGCTTTAAATCCAAAAAATGCATTCCAGTCAAATTATCCTCTCTCGACAATCAAATGGCTTACAATTTAACTGCCTTCCGTTAAAATACGTTTGTTCAACCATCACCTGTCAAAGCTAACCCACCATTGTAATCCTCTTTTGCACTAGCATTGCAAAGATCACGATTTCGACTCCCGTTAAAGCCTGACATTTTTAAATCTTTCTTTGCATGATAAGTTGCTACGCAACTGCAAAGACATCTTACTCTCGCCTAATACGTCCGAATAAAGATTCGAGTCCATTTTTAAACTCGGAAAATATTTTCCGAGTTTCTCGGCAGCAGTGAGAAAATTCACTCCTTCTATCCGGCCCTACATCACTTCCTGTTAGACTTTTTGTTAATCCACTGACTAGTGCATAGCGCTTGCGCAAAATTATCATCAGTAATCGAGGAAGCTGTATAAAATCGAGGGCGAAAGCCATCTTTCGTTTCATTATTAATTTCCTTCTCGATAAACAATTACATACGCCTGCTTCACAGTGAAATGATATGTTATAAATGAAGCGACAATATCTAAGAATTGATCGAAGATCAGCCACACGAAACCGTACAGTAAACCCTTTCTCCTTCGTCGTTTTATCGCATTTTGTGTCAAACTTGCAGCATATACGCTTTAATAGTTTTAATTCGAGTTCGAAAATCGAAATAGCCGACCACCAGAAAGAAAGACAATGTCTATAAACAATTTGAATTCTCGTTGTGTTGCGTTTTGAAGCGCAGTAGCTCAGCCGTTGCGCCACGTCGTTACAAGGTTATCTGCATACCGAGATAATCGTTTATTCACGTTACCAAAGAGTGGAAGGTTAAGTTGTAAGTATTCGATGGCATACAAAGGTAATTTGACGGATAGGGAGTTGAACTTACAGGTTCATATCTTTATTTGTCGAATTTTTCGGTTTTACAAGTAGGTTTTCCGAGTTTCAGTGGCTCATAGCCACTTTGATTTTCTTTATTCAAGATGGTGATCCTACGAAACTGAATATACGTCGGAGAGGCGGCTGGAGAGGGAAGCCAAGAGAAAGTACAAAGGTTAAACTACAAGAGTCACTAAGTGAGAAAGGAAAAGCTCATCTAGGTGGGTGAAGACCAATGCCAACATACACATTCTCATTCCATACGGACTTCCATACATTTTCTGCAGCGCTTGTCAGAACAGTTTGATTACATAAAGACAATTCCCATGATGAGATGAATTACTTTATTCTGTAGAACCAGTTGTCAAACTTTGTACGGATATTTAATTAAATGACACAATACGATCTTCATGGTTAATTCTAAAAGCATTGTCAGCCTGAAACACCAATCGAGGAAGTATAAAATTCATGAACAGCACCTTGTGCAATTAAAAATGTCACAACTCTTCCAAACTGTTAGAGTAGCACAGAATGGCGACACATGTGGTTACACCCTTGATGATTGAAATCATCTCAAAAGAAACCTCTTTTTTCCAGATCTTGGAGCAACGATGGAACCGAGTAAAGGAACACAAGAGACGGTAAGAGCAAAAAGTCAGTCTCCTGGACCGTCTGGAAGTAGACCCAGTTCACAAGGTACGTATATAACTTATCACGAGGTAACAAAAAAGTAAAGTCTGTCTTCACGCCTAGATATGTCTTTTTAGCCCCGGCACACAACTCCGATTTCTGTAATGTGAAGCAACTAGGAGAATTGATGCTGCCCCGACAGCATGATAGCCATCCATTGCAGCCTCACACAGCATTACGTTAGGGTGCCCAAATAGTTGGCCGCTAAACCACTCTGGTGAGGGAAGGTACAGTGATAGTAGTGTCTTGCCTAGGAACAAAAACGCATTCACCCTTATAAGCGGTAGAACCTGAGCAGCCTGAGCCGAAGTTCAACAGATTCGACACTCTTCGGGTCCCTTTCTAAGTACTACAAGACACCAAGACAGCACTACACTGTGTGACATTTGACGGTTGACCAGTTGCAGTCGAAATTATGCAAATTTTGGCCGAATTCCCACGTGCCCGTCGCGTGAAGCCAATGAACATCCAATGAACATTCGAGATTTGAATCGAGTCGCCGTTTGAACATTGAAATATTAACTTCAAGAATGGAATATCAAAGCAAAGAATGGAATCAAATTGCCATCAATGAATTAATTCATTCACCCTTGATACGAACGCTTGAGCTGTTTTGACAGTAAAACACAGCTGGAACATAATCCAAAAGCTGGCTAAAGACAGACAGCGGTAGAAAACCTTTGTTGCTGTCCTACATGCGAGTGGGTATAAGCATTGCTTTCAAAAGGCTTCTAAACTCAAACTTACTACTGACTTGTTTGCTGAAGTTAAATTAACGAAAAATCAAGAGTCAGCCTTTTACTTTTAGATGCGAATCTGGCCCACTGGTATGTCAGCATCGTAAAGGTCATAGTTTCAAGTATCCTCTTTTTGCGACTGCATAAATTGCTCTTAATCGCGAAGATCGTTTTCTCTTTAGCAATTGTTTCTCTCGCCGCATACGTTCCAACAACGATTAATTTACATTACTTTTTTTTTCTTTATTCAAGATGGTGACTCTACGAAACGCTGCCGTGTGAGAGGAAAGCAACGAGAGGGTACAAAGAGTAAATTGCAAGCAGCACCAAATGAAAATAAAAAAGCTAATTCAGGTAGATGAAGTGCTATGCCAAGACACAAATTCTTCTGACTACCTTCAACGTATGTTTTTTGCGATTGATTATTTAAAATATCTAAGACACAAATTTTTTTTTCAGATTGTGGAGCAACCGTACCAAACGGCAAAGAAAAAACGCAAAACACAATAAGGGAAAAATGTCAATCTTCGGTTTCACGCGATGAAACTGGACCATCCGCAAGACGATCCAATCCAAAAGGTAAATTACTTGTGACTAGAAAATACTGCTTACATTTTTGTGTAAATCTCATTCCCAGAATATACGGGGCGTGTGAATTAAAGCATTCCCTTTTCTTCCATTCATAATAAATAAGCAGTATCAGTACCGAAAGATATTTAAATGTATTTTTTTAGCAGTAATTTCAAGAAATTCGGCTGAGAGTCAAATGTTCCACGGAAAGCGTTGCTGCCATTCTTTGGCTGTACTTTCATGTTCGGAAATGACTACTGTGGGAAATCGATAAAAATAAATAAATAAAGCACGATATTCCTCTTTTAGTTCCAGGTGAAAGTTCTAACAAACAGAAGAAGCAAGATCCTAAAGGGCACGGTAGTAGAGCATCACGGGAAAGTGACAAAGGCAAACAACTTGCGTCATCAAGTGGCAGAGGAAAACCTTCAGGTGAGTGCAATAACTAACTACATGCGAGTCGGAAAGTTTAAACTACTTTACACTCGTGTTTAAAGAGGAAGATTTATATCAGAATGGTTATTTCCTATGATACAGGTAAAAACCAAGACCATCGACCAGGAAAACCTAATCCAACCAAAAGAAATACAACATCAGCACCACAACAAGAAACACAGTCACCTGTGGGTAGGCCACACAAGGGCGATCAAAAGAAGTCATCTCCAAGAAAAGGATACACACTGGACCTTAAGACCTTGAAAGAAAAGGATTACACTGAGGTGGTTCACACGTTGAATGCCAGCATGGCTCGTTTCAAGTTCTTTCTAAGATCAGAAGAGAAACAGCACAACAGTGATGACTTCATCTTCGACCTTACTTGCACATTAGCAATTGTCTGTGATGCGCCAGCGAACGAAAACACAAATAAGATTCTAGCTGCGCTTAAAGGTTCGGCCTTTTTTGGTTCCAAAATTCCATGCTTACTTGATCGTGTTCAAAAAGCGAAAACGGCAATAAGTGATCCAGAATCTCAAAGACGAGTCATAGAATGCCTAATCAAAGTATTCAAAAAGTACTTGATGCACTTACCGAGTTCATATGCGGACCCACCTTACGATCTGCTGAGAGAAACGTTGGATCAGACGAACATTGATGGGAAGGATGAGCTGAAGAATCAATTAGATGATTTCAAACAAAGAAGAGATAACATCATCAAGGCCGAAAGAGAAAAGCACGGAAGACGTTACACCAACAAGGCAGGACAAAAGCCGCCAAACGATTTCAGAGACATGCCGATATGTCCAACGAACAAAGAAATTAAGTCTCAAGAAAGGCCCTTCCTTCGTAAGAACATTAAAAAAGGACGATACGAAGATGTTGAGCACTACCTTGATGTGCAGTTCCGATTGCTTCGAGAAGATTTCCTTGAGCCATTAAGGGAAGGCATTAATGAAATTACGCACAACGTTCCGAGAGGACAACGAAATCAGTTAATGAAATGCTACCAAGGAGTACGGATTGTTGGAAAGGAATTCACGTTTTCTGGAATTAATCACAAGGTTACATTTGATGTCTCCAAATTTGGCATGACAAACTGGGCCCACTCAAAAAGGCTCATTTTTGGTTCATTTCTGTGCCTTTCAAAAGACAACTTCGAAACCATGCTATTTGCCACGGTTGCTAATCGAGATCCAAAGGACCTAGAGAAAGGTAAATTGGACATTAGATTTATCGAGGAACAAAATATCTTTGATATCGAGAAACGCCAACAGGAATACCAGATGGTTGAGTCACCAGCCTATTTTGAAGCCTATCGCCACGTACTTAAAGGACTCAAGGGATTAAACGAAGACAGCATGCCCTTCACAAAGTACTTGGTTGAATGTAGTGCTGAAGTAGAAGCACCAGAGTATCTACGACGCGACGATGACCAAGATCCTGTATATTATGATCTTAGCAAGGGCCTTGGTGTACCGAATTTACCAAATGCGAAGAATGTACCTGTTCTCGATACACAGGCTTGGCCATCAGTGGATACACTTCATCTGAACCGTTCACAGCTTGAAGCATTACGAACAGCAGTTACAACTGAGTTTTCTGTCATCCAAGGCCCCCCTGGGACAGGAAAGACGTACGTTGGAGCTAAAATTGTGCGATGCCTGCTTGACAATCGCACGCAGTGGGATCCGGCCAAAATATCACCAATGCTGATGGTTTGCTACACAAACCACGCTCTGGATCAATTCCTGGAAAAAGTGTTGGAATTTCTCCCAAGGAGAGAGATTATTCGGGTAGGAGGGAGATGCAAAAGTGAGAAGCTGGAAGAGTGTAATTTGAAGCTCTTTACGAAGAGGTACAGAAGACATAACCACCGTGGTTCAATACAAAGGAAAATTAAAGTTAACGACGAGGAAATAAAAGCATCCAAGGCCGTTCTTGCCAAAGCAGACAATGAATTGTTGGAATTTAGACGTCTGGAAGGCTACATGAACATACAACATGCAGATCAACTGTACAACGGGGTGTTTCCACCTAACGCACTAGACAAATGTCGAAAAACGTCTAACACTTTCAAATTATGGCTGTGCAACAACAAGCAGTTAAATAATCTGAACCAGCGCAAAAAGGTGTCGGAAGAAGGTGAGAAGGTTGAAAGCCAAGATGGATCTATCCTTTCACAAGACGGTGCTTGTTACGATCTTTACGATGCTCCTGTTTCAGTATTTGAGTTCATCAGCACTGTCGCTCGCGTTGAAGACGACATGGAAGGTTCTGGTGAACCTTCCACTAACGAGAGTCCTAAAGAGAATACAACAAGTGGTATTTCAACAGGCGATACGCAAACGATGTTCGAGGACGACAACTTTTTAATTCAAAACGGGTCATCCACTCTTGAGGATGTTGCAGCCAGTAGCCACACATTACACGATGACCTGCACTTGTCCGTTTCTCTTGAGGAAAGAAACGTTCCATTAACTGCAGTTACAGAACACCTCGAGGAGCAAAGTCAATTGTCAGACGTCCCAATTGAAAGAGATCGCGAAGCTGATGAACTAACCATCACAATAGAATACGAAGCTATGCGGATACAGAATGAAAGACGTATTGAGGGTGATGAAGAATATACTTTAGCGTTATCGCAACAATCACTTGAAGAAGAAGAAAAAGACAGTCATCAAGAATGTGATGGTGAGATAAACGAAGGGAACAAAGAAGGAACAGACACAACCTACGAGACAAACGCCGTTCCAGTTTTCTTGCAGACGAAAGACGATAGCAAAGGTGGTCAACTGGTTGACGCTGAAAATAGCCAGGGGAAAACTACGACTGAAACTCGAGAAAAGATCGATCTTACAGCGGATATTAAAAATTTAAAAACGCGACTGCAAAAGTCAACAATGATGTCCGGTGATGAATCAGAAAAAGTGACAAACATCTGGGAGTTATCAGCAAACGATCGTCTCCGATTGTATCTTTACTGGGTTGAATGCTACCGTGAACGCGAAAGAATTGACGTCCAAAGAGGTGAACGGAAACATGCAGAGCTTTGTGCTGAACTGGAAGGGGTTAACACTGAAGAGGAGGAAGAGGTCATACGCCGTGCAACAGTCGTTGGAATGACGACCAGCGGTGCTGCCAGATACCACTCAATGCTTCAGAGAATATCCCCCAAAATTGTTATCATCGAAGAAGCTGCTGAGGTTATGGAAGCCCATATCATCACTTCTCTTTCGCGCGACACGAAACATACAATTCTCATTGGAGATCACAAGCAGCTTCGCCCGAAAGCAACAGTTTATGAATTAGCCCAAAAATACAATCTAGAGATCTCTCTGTTCGAGCGAATGGTGTTAAACAACATGGACTGCAAACGCCTTTGCATTCAGCATCGCATGCGTCCTGAGATTGCTGCCCTGACTAAAAGAATTTACGAACATGAGATCGTGGACCACGAGTCCGTATGCGCGTTTGATGACATCTCTGGACTAAAGCACAATATGTTCTTTATTGATCACTGCCAGCCTGAAGTCCTAGTCGGCGGTATGCAAAGTTTCTCTAATCCTCACGAGGCTAGGTTCTTAGTCGCCCTCTGCAGTTACCTATTGTTGCAAGGTTACAAGCGAGAGCAAATCACAATTCTCACCATGTATACAGGCCAGCTTTTAGAGTTCAAGAACAAGATGGGGATTAAGGTGTGTGTTGTCGACAACTTTCAGGGTGAAGAAAACGACATAATCCTCCTCTCATTGGTAAGAAGCAACTCCAAAATTGGATTCTTAAAGGAGTCAAACAGAATATGCGTTGCCCTATCAAGAGCTCGTCAAGGATTTTATTGCATCGGGAACTTTACCCTTCTAAAAAGCCAATGCATGCTCTGGAAGGAGATATGCGATGACTTGGAAACAAAGAAAGCAATCGGGCAAACCTTAACACTGGTTTGCAAGAGGCACAGCAATGCCAACGAAGTAAGAAATTCGAGCGACATCCAAAAGTTTCCCCATGGTGGCTGCGACAAGGTCTGTGGAGTACGTCTTGATTGTGGTCATTCTTGCGACAGACCATGTCATCCTACAGATGAATATCACGAAAGTGGTCACTGTCCAAAGTTCTGTTGGAAAACCTGCCCTAACGAACATCAGTGTAAAAGACGTTGTCATCATCCGTTTGACTGTCTGTGTGCACGTCCCATGGTGAAAATTATTCCTCGATGTGGCCACGAACAAACAGTACAGTGTTGCACAGAACCCGAAGATTTTGTATGCCAAGTCAAATGCGAGAAAACTATCGACTGTGGACACAGATGTAAAAATGTATGTGGTAAGCCATGCACAAGACGTTGCACAGTTGACTGCAATAAAACTCTTCCATGTGGACATGAAAAGGTAATGCCGTGTTACAAAGATCCCATAATTTATTACCAGTGCAACAGAGACTGCGATAAGATTCTGGATTGTGGCCATCCCTGTTCCAAAAAATGCAAAGAGCAGTGCCGCTGTAACACTACAATTGAAGTTGAGCTGTCATGCAAACATCGAGTGAGCGTTCTGTGCCCCAAAAAGGACCAACCACCACGTTGCTTCCAGAAATGCAGTAGAGAATTACCTTGTGGACACCAGTGTCCTGGTCTTTGTCATGAAGAGTGTACCACGCACCGGTGCGAAATTTTGGTTGAAAAGCTCCTTCCATGTGATCATAAACAAATTATTCCATGTCACTTTGACCCACGGAATGTCATTTGTCAAGAACAGTGTCAACAAAAATGCAACCGACTTCATCCCTGCCAACAACCGTGCCACTTTGGTTTTCCATGTAAAGAGTGCAAGGTGATGGTTAACATGACAATTCCCTCATGTCAGCATGACATTGTGTTGCCCTGCTCGCGGGATCGAGCTGCATTATTTTGTAAGAAGCCATGCGAGCGAACTAGAGTCTGTGGGCACCCTTGTCGAGACGTCTGTGGTAAGGACTGTGAGGCTCGACCATGTATGAAAATGGTACCAAGAACGTTACCTTGTGGACATATAGCAAATTTAGCCTGTAACAAAAAGCCTGAAACATACAAATGCAAGACGAGTGTTGTGGTCGATCTGCCATGTGGGCACAAGAAGACCGTGGACTGCTATGCGAAAAAAGATGGCTTAGAGAAAGTGTTATGCAACGTGAAAGTGGAGAAACAGCTGTCTTGCAAGCACATAGTCGTTCTTCAGTGTCACATAAATCCTGAAGAATACAAGTGCAAGAAAAAAGTCAGTGTCAAAATGACATGTGGACATACAAAGTCTGTCATCTGTTCGATTTCGACGGCTGAAAAAGAAGGACCATTTTGCATGGTTTTGATCACACGGAAATTGCCTTGTGAACACGAGGTAACTATTCCCTGTTGTGAAATTGCCTTAGAGTACATTTGCCAGGAGATGGTTGACGTCACACTACCCTGTAGACACAAAAAGCGCGTGGAATGTTCAAAAGCGAGGACAGTGTTAGAAGAGGAAAAAAGTGATGCAAAATGTGATGCAATGGTCAAGAAAATGCTACCTTGTGGTCATGAGAAGGAGATGGAATGTTTCGTGAGACCAGACGACGTTTATTGTGACGCTCCCTGTGAACGGGTTCTTCCTTGTGAACATCTTTGCAGTGGACGATGCAGCGACGACTGCAGTAAACTGAAATGCGCTGTACCAGTCGTAAAGAGCTTGGCATGTGGACACCATACAATCGATTGTCGTTGCTCTGACGACGTTACTCTAATTATTTGTCCAAACAAATGTAAACGAAAAATGCCGTGCGGCCATAATTGTATTGGAAAATGCTACGAAAAGTGCAGTGATTACAAATGCGAAGAGATGGTCATGAAGAGACTCCATTGCCCAGGAAAACATCATCGTCGAATGCCATGTTTTAAAGACCCAGCAGCTGTAGTGTGTTTCAAGAGCTGCAAGAGAAAGCTAGACTGTGGTCACCCTTGTAAAAATGTTTGTGGTCAGCGATGCGAAACTGTGAAGTGCATGCGAAAGATAGAAATGACATTTTCCTGTGGCCACAGAAAATGGCTTTCATGTTTTCAGAGGAAAGTCGCTATTTGTAAAGCACCCTGCTTGCGCCCAAGGAGCTCATGCAAACATCTTTGTAAAGGATTCTGTGGAGAACCCTGTACTAAGTATCCCTGCAGCGTTCCTGTGACCAAAACGCTACGATGTGGCCACAAGATCGAAATGCACTGCTCTCACAACCCGGAATATGTAAGGTGCCCTGCAGTGTGTGGAGCAAAGCTGCAATGTGGTCACCAGTGCTCTAGAACATGTAGCGATTGTCGGCAAAGGGATTCGCACGAAAGTTGCCAACATCCGTGTGGTCGCTTTCTTGTTTGCTTGCACCGTTGCAGAGCAAAATGCTGTGAGCCTTGCCCTCCTTGCGTCAGTACATGCAGTCGTCAGTGCCCTCATGAGAAGTGTAAGCATCCTTGTTCAAAGCCATGCATACCATGCACAGAACCTTGCACATGGAATTGTCCTCATTATCAGTGTAACAACCTTTGTGGTGAAGAATGCGACCGTCCTCGATGTGATTCACCCTGTCCCAAAAAGCTTCCGTGCGGTCACCAATGTGTCGGTTTGTGTGGAGAAAACTGTCCCACTTTGTGTGCCATTTGCCACGCTAAAAAGTTCTCTTCCATGTCAGCACGTGGTAACGAAAAGGAACAGCCAGTAAAATGCCTGCAACTTTTCGACTGTGGTCACATCATCAAAGTTGAAGAAATGGACGCGTGGATTATGCGTCAACAGAGCAGTGATATTCAACTCATGCGATGCCCCAGGTGTTCAACATCAATGACATTCAGTTATCGTTATGGAAATTTCATCAAAAGGACGCTGAAGAACATTGAAACTGTCAAGGCACAAGTACAAGAACTTGCAGCTGACGTTTCCAACTCCGTTTATCTCACAGGAAAGGATCTCAAGCAGCTAAAGTATGATGTGAAGAAGTTGAAATTTCCACAAACAGTTTTTCGTGCTGTACAGCCTTTCTCCTTTCATGTGCGTCAAATGGATGAACGCAATATTCTATTTCTTTTTACACTTAAAAATCACTTCATGATTCTTAAGCAGGCACTGGCAACACAGCAGGTACTGGCAAATGTGCACTCAGCTCAAGCTACCTCCAAGCAGCAGATGGACGTGGATGAACTATTAAACATTAGCACGAATGCGTTGGAAAATATAAAAGAGTACCTTGAGCAGCCTCGACTGGATTTGAAAACCCTTAGTCAGCTCCACGGACATACAAGAAAGTTCTTTCTTTTCTCTCATGTGTTAGAGTCCCAAACTGAAGCTGCAAAACACCAAACTACTTTAACAAAAAGAGGTAAAACTCGACTGAAATTGGCTCGCGATCGGTTTGCAGTGTTTCTTCAAGGTAACAATGAAGCTTTAGACCTTCAATGGCTGGAAGAAATTGTCAACTTGTTGAGGAAAGAGGTGCACCTTCCGCTTCTTTCACCTGAGGAAATACCAGACTTCGCAAATTTTCCTGGGTGCCAAAGAGGCGTCTGGAAATCATGCGACCAAGGTCACGTTTACTTCACGGGAGGGATAGTGCGAGGTGGAAAAGAAATTCCGGTCGGAAGCCAAGGATGCAGCAAGTGTACAGCTTTTGAAAGTGACCAATAAGCGTCAAGAAAGAAAGTTAACTGAACGACGAAACGTCGTGCGTAACATGTTACACAAATAAACTCAGAGTACGGGGGGGAAGGGTCTGAAGTGTGAGAAGACGATCTAGAAGGACTAACATTTGGAAAGGCAAGCGAACAAGAAGCGATAAAGAGTAAAAAGGATCCACCCATGCACCAGCGACACCTACAGGATGTGAAACGGCAGTAATTAAACGTCATGTAACTGTAACGAGAGGAGGGGGTTCGGCAGGTGCATGAAAGTAGAAAGTCGTAAAAGACAAAAAAGGACAAAATAAGTCAAAGGGTGTGGCATGTTTAACAGCGTTCTGTAAATGAATACTTGTCATTCTCAAATTTACGTTCAGCTCAGTTAACCCCTAAACTAGTCACGAAGTATGGAAAAACTAAACTATCCGACAAGACGCCTAGAAGTGGAAATGTATTGCTAGTAAGAACTCATAAGGCATTTTGAAATGAAGGGTCCTGCTATCGGTTGACCGTCCGTCTTGATGATGGTGATAGCGTCACTAACACAACGCTCCAAATCGGTTCAAATCTCCCCTGGCCTTGCAACACCAAATTGGAACTAGCTGTCACCAGGGACGGTACACTGCATTTTTGTAACCAAACTTTATTCCCTGGCGGACAACAGGGCGCCATAAACCTTATCTGCACTCCGCGCGGGTGGCGCCTAGATGTTTGTGCTGATAGTGCAACTCTGAACACATCTTAGTTCATCTTCGAAGCGAAACTAAGATGGCCTGCGTATCTGTTTAGTTTGTCTCTGTCCTCAAATCGTCATAGAGTAGCTGATAGAGCAGTGGTTTGCGAGGGTGAAGAGGAACTTCCCAGCTTAAGTAACTGGATGAATACAAAAGAAGAACAAGCTCTGTATCCAGCCATTCTACGCCATTGACTACGGTCCAGTCAATCAGTAAAAGAGACAGGTGAAACTTTGAGGTACACGAAAAAGAACACTGATAGGGCTGAACGAAAAAAACGAATATAGTGAAATTAATTTTTTCTTTTCTTTTTTTTTTCAATGAAATAGCACAAAGTTTGTACAAGCATTTTGATGATTGTTAAGTCCTGCTTGCCTGTTTTAAAAGCTGTTATCTTTTTACAGTTATTGTCTTTGTAGACGAATAATACGTAATAGCTTCAGTATAAGGATCTTAAACGTAAGTGTAAACGATGATTCAGTGAAAGAAAGGTTTCGTATAATCCCATTTATTTTAACAAATTAGTGAATACCTTATTTCAAAGAGCTACGCCACGGAACGGCGCGTAATGAAGAAACAACCGGAGCGTAAATCTGTTTTCAAGTTAGCCGTTTGAGTCGTTCCTAAACATTTCAAAACTCCCCAAACTTAGCCATCCTTGTTTCTGTTTTAGTAAACACAAATTTGATTGTTTTCAATTACAAATTTAATGAGAATTTGTAGCTTGAGAAAAAGTAGCTCTTTTAAAAAGAATATATATACGAGACAGTATGTAAAATGTATGTAAAATGTAAAATGTAAAATGCCTCTTTTCTGACCTAATATTTACTTTAAATTAATAAATGTCCCAACTAGTTTAGCTCTTTAGTTATTTTGGGTGACCAGCAACTGTATGTATTTTTAATTTATTTATCGTTTAAGTTGTTACTAGTAATTTGCAGTTCAAATAAACCTTGTTGTCTAGACAACACCTCTGCTCGGAGGTTGAAAGACACAAAAGAAAGTGTGTTGCTGGTCATGACCTGTGATCAGTATTTTCGCCATTTGTACAAACTTTCTGAAACTTTCTCATACCGTAGGGCTAGTTATGTTACTAGCGATTACTTTTAAGTAAATTGAACTATCACTTGTTATTAATGGATTGTTAAGGATGAAGTGTTATTTGAATTCGAGTTTGTGTAGTTAGATGACTTGCAGTTGAACACGAAACGAAAACGGCAGAAATTAAGTTAAATAGTTTTCATTATCATTTTTTTAATTGTAAGCACCAGTCTGCAGTCTCAGTAGGTATCTGCCTGTGTTGGGCATAACAAAACAAGGTATTTTAGCATTAAAGAAGATTACGTTTGATAGAACGACATTTACTTCTGCGGGCAGTCGGTTGATATAAAGACACGCTCCTAGTAGTCTTCAACTGAACAAAGTGCCGCACTTCGTAGAGTATACGAAGAGCTGCAGATTCCATCTACCAATCAAACAACTTAACGAACGCTACCGAACACTCTCGAGCACACCGAATGTTGTGACGTTAGCTTACAATTACTCAGGCTTTCTACAAAACTCTCGATATGAAAATAAGTTTGGTAAGAATGAAAATGAACATGTAAAAGTATCTGCTAAACCAGGCCTCGTTTTGAGTCCGAGGTAAAACGCACCTCGAAAACGTCATATTGCGTTACAAAGTCACAGGACAAACACATTGTCTTGGCTGACCATTCAAGCGCCTTTTAATATTTTAAGAGAGATCTAGAGCTTATTTCTCCTTCATGTATTTTCTTGATAAACCGTCAAATTCTCAGCACCAACATTCAAAAAAGTGTAAGACACTCACTAAAGAGAGTTTAGTTTTCGAGCTTGGCAGTGAAATGGTTAAAATTGAAGGCGAGACTTCAATATTGGATTCCTACCTTCCTGATCCAGCTCGTGTAAGGTTTTTGCGTGTCGGCAATAGTCTGCTCCATATGATTAAATTTGCCTATAATAAAATAAAAGCACTTTGTTTTTGTTGTTCTGTTAAACGTTGAATTGAGTATTTTAATGAATTCTGAGTTCGTATTTTGTGCGAAAGTAACTTAACCACAAAACATAGGAAAATTCCCGCAAGCGAATGAAAAATGTCCGTGAACAAGCCTCTAAGCAGGGTATAGGAAGAGAAAAAACAGATATGCCCAGGATTGAACGCTTATGAGATGCACGATCTTTATGATAGGCATCACAAAGTGTACCCATTGATAAAAAGCTACCAAAACACACATAGGCCGTCAAATGAATATGACATAATATGAAAATGACAAATAACCCAGTCAAACATGAAGTACTTATTAAACAATACCCCCTGATGTTATCATGCACTCGAGATATTTGTCCCGGGAAAAAAGTTACCGGGACAAATCCCCTAATGGAGTTTTCGGCAACTTAAAACTGCGCTTATATATTTTTGCTAATGCACAGCTTTCTTCCTCAAAAGTCAGGGCGAAATTTAATCTGTTTGCACTATGAGTAAAGGAATACCAAAGTAGTCACGCGAGTCACACAATCCAATGTTGCACCATCGTCCATAGCCGTTGTGAAATTTATGATGATGTAATGGTCTTAATCTGGAACTTCGCTGAAGACATGAATGGGCATGAATTAAACAAAAAGAAAACTAGCATTCCACTACTTGGATGCTAGTAATAACTGTTATTTTCTTTAGGTAAAAGTCACGATTAAATGTAATTGGTTTGTGCCGTGAGTGAGAGCCCGCAGGAAGGTAATCACACGATTCTAACATTTCAAGCATTACAATGTTCACGGCTATATTTAGAAGGGCGGTGTACGGCGGTAATTTCCCTACCAATGATGTAAACCTTGCAAGTGCTTACCTTGGGGGTTTTCCCTTCTAATGACGTAACCCCTGCACGTTCGGACACGCTCAATTGTTTACTTAAGCAAATATTTCATTTCCTTTCAAATCTTTGAACTCACTTCGATGAAATAGCCAAAGAATTCACTTCGATTGCCTAAACCCACAACAAATACTCGCAGAAGATGAAACAAATTAAATTAATGGCCGTCGCTTCTGCCGACATAAACATGCAAATAAAACACAATGTTATTTGTCACGTAACGAAAGTGAAACCTGCAACATCAGCACATTCCATGGCTGACGTAATACCTTTTTTCAGTGTATTCAACATTCGCTTTGAATCGAACGCTTCGATAAAACCAAAAGAAAATATACTTTATACACAATAAAGAAAACAATATCCGCAACATTTTCGGTACATTAATGTTTCAACAGCTTTTGGCGAATAAACATCATAGGTTGCGTGATTTCAAAGCCCCAAACACGATTTGGCCGAGTGGAGGTTTGCGTCTGGTCACCGACAAAAAAAAAAATAACAAGAAGTTGCTATAGCAACTTAAAACCGCGCTTATATTTTTGGCTAATTAACAGCTTTCTTTCTCGAAAGTCACGGTTAAATTTAATCCGTTTGTATTATGAGTAAAGGACTAGCAAAGTAGTCACGTTAGTCACACAATCCGAGGTTTACGTTGTGTCCGGCTATCTTTAGCTTGGGGGTTTTTCCCTTCTAATGACGTAACCCCTGCACGTTCGGGCACGCTCAATTGTTTACTTAAGCAAATATTTCATTTCCTTTCAAATATTTGAACTCACTTCAAGGAAATAGCCAAAGAATTCACTTCGATTGCCTAAACCCACAAGAAATACTCGCAGAAGAGGAAACAAATTAAATTAATGACCGTCGCTTCTGCCGACATAAACATGCAAATGAAACACAATGTTATTTGTCACATAACGAAAGTGAAACCTGCAACATCAGCGCATTCCATGGCTGACGTAATACCTTTTTCAGTGTATTCAACATTCGCTTTGAATCGAACGCTTCGATAAAACCAAAAGAAAATATACTTTAGACACAATAAAGAAAACAATATCCGCAACATTTTCCGTACATTCATGTTTCAACAGCTTTTGGCGAATAAACATCACAGGTTGCGTGATTCAGTCCCGATCACGATTTGGCCGAGTGGAGGTTTGCGTCTGGTCACCGACATAAAAAAAAAAAAGAAGTTGCTATAGCAACTTAAAACCGCGCTTATATTTTTGGCTAATTAACAGCTTTCTTTCTCAAAAGTCACGGTTAAATCTGTTTGCATTATGAGTAAAGGACTAGCAAAGTAATCACGTTAGTCACACAATCCGAGGTTCTCCTTTAGTTTGGGGTTTTTCCCTTCTAATGACGTAACCCCTGCACGTTCGGGCACGCTCGATTGTTTACTTAAGCAAATATTTCATTTCCTTTCAAATATTTGAACTCACTCCGATGAAATAGCCAAAGAATTTACTTCGATTGCCTAAACCCACAAGAAATGCTCGCAGAAGAGGAAACAAATTAAATTAATGACCGTCGCTTCTGCCGACATAAACATGCAAATGGTACACAATGTTATTTGTCACGTAACGAAAGTGAAACCTGCAACATCAGCGCATTCCATGGCTGACGTAATACCTTTTTTCAGTGTATTCAACAGTCGCTTTGAATCCAACGCTTCGATAAAACCAAAAGAAAATATACTTTAGACACAATAAAGAAAACAATATCCGCAACATTTTCCGTACATTTATGTTTCAACAGCTTTTGGCGAATAAACATCATAGGTTGCGTGATTTCAAAGCCACAGTCACGATTTGGCCGAGTGGAGGTTTGCGTCTGGTCACCGACATAAAAAAAAAAAAGAAGTTGCTATAGCAACTTAAAACCGCGCTTATATTTTTGGCTAATTAACAGCTTTCTTTCTCAAAAGTCACGGTTAAATCTGTTTGCATTATGAGTAAAGGACTAGCAAAGTAATCACGTTAGTCACACAATCCGAGGTTCTCCTTTAGTTTGGGGTTTTTCCCTTCTAATGACGTAACCCCTGCACGTTCGGGCACGCTCGATTGTTTACTTAAGCAAATATTTCATTTCCTTTCAAATATTTGAACTCACTCCGATGAAATAGCCAAAGAATTTACTTCGATTGCCTAAACCCACAAGAAATGCTCGCAGAAGAGGAAACAAATTAAATTAATGACCGTCGCTTCTGCCGACATAAACATGCAAATGGTACACAATGTTATTTGTCACGTAACGAAAGTGAAACCTGCAACATCAGCGCATTCCATGGCTGACGTAATACCTTTTTTCAGTGTATTCAACAGTCGCTTTGAATCCAACGCTTCGATAAAACCAAAAGAAAATATACTTTATACACAATAAAGAAAACAATATCCGCAACATTTTCGGTACATTTATGTTTCAACAGCTTTTGGCGAATAAACATCATAGGTTGCGTGATTTCAAAGCCACAGTCACGATTTGGCCGAGTGGAGGTTTGCGTCTGGTCACCGACAAAAAAAAAATAACAAGAAGTTGCTAGCAACTTAAAACCGCGCTTTTATTTTTTGCTAATTAACAACTTTCTTTCTCAATAGTCACGGTAAAATTTAATCTGTTTGCATTGTGAGTAAAGGACTAGCGAAGTAGTCACGTCAGTAACACAATCCGAGGTTTACGTTATCCCCGGCTATCTTTAGCTTGGGGGTTTTTCCCTTGTAATGACGTAACCCCTGCACGTTTGGGCACGCTCAATTGTTTACTTAAGCAAATATTTTATTTCCCTTTAAATCTTTGAACTTGCTTCGATGAAACAGCTAAAGAATTTCTTTTCAATTGCCTAAACCCACAAGAAATACTCGCAGAAGTGCAAATAAATTAATGACTGTCGCTTCTGCCGATATAAACTTGCAAAAAAACACACAATGCGAACAAAATGATGAAGAAACAGTGTGCGTGACAATTGACGGTTGACTTGTTGCAGTCGAAATTATGCAAATTTTGGCCAAATTCCCACGTGCCTGTCGCGTGAAGCAAGATAGCAAACTATTTAACATTCGTGATTTGAATTGAGCCGCCTTTTGAACATTGAAATATTTTCTTCATGAATGGAATATTGGAGCGAAGAATGAAATCAAATTCCATAAATAAATTCATTATTCACCCTCGATAGAAACGCTTGAGCTGTTTTGACTGCAACGACCGTCGCTTCTGACGAAATAAACATGCCAAGTAAACACAATCTTATTGTCACGTAGCGAAAGTGAAAGCTGCAACGTCAGCGCATTCCATGGCTGATGTCATACCTTTTTTTTAGTGAACTCAATATTCCCTTTGAATCCAACGCTTCGAAAAAACCCAAAGAAAAATATATATTATTCACAACAAAGAAAACATTATCCGTAACATTTCCCGTACATCATTGTTCCAACAGCTTTTGGCGAATAAGCATCCCAGGTTGTATGATTCAGTCCCGATCGTGATTTGGCCGAGGGGAGGTTTGGGTCTGGTCACCTACAAAAAAACGAAAAATAAATCCCGTGCAGAGCAAGAACCGCGCTCGGCCCATGGCCACGCGGTTAATAAATCCCGTGTAAAACAAGAACCGCGCTCGGCCCATGGCCGCGCGGTTAATAATAAATCCCGTGTAAAACAAGAACCGCGCTCGGCCCATGGCCGCGCGGTTAAAAAAAAATAATAATAATAAATCCCGTGTAAAGCAAGAACCGCGCTCGGCCCATGGCCGCGCGGTTAAAAAAAATAAATCCCGTGCAGAGCAAGAACCGCGCTCGGCCCATGGCCGCGCGGTTAATTACCTTTCTTGTCTCCAACGAGACAACAGTAAGACACGTAGAAGGATGCCTGGGACGAGTCCGAATAATTTATGCATGCCGACACAGACGCTGGCGCATACATTACCCAGCCGTGCGATTCTCACACATTTTAGATGCAGAAGAGAATACATCAGGAGATATCATGTAAACACGAGAAGGCCTTGCGGACGAAACTGCCAGATTTTGACCACAGTCAGAAGCTAAAAGGCCGGGGTATACGCTACTTCGTTTGGTTGTTTGCACGTGGTATGGTGGAACCGTTTATATCCTCGCAGATACACAAATTTCGTTGAGTACCGAGTTGGGTTGCAATGCAATCGTGACTGCATGCGAAGACTGCGAACACTGTGCGGATAAAATACAGCTATAAACTTTACAAGGTAATTAGCTTCTCTACTAAAATATTTTACTGGGTAACTAATGCCGTTAAAAGAACAGTCGAGTCTAAAACTTCAGGTAAACTTGTTTTCCGCGTTTTAATAATATCCAGTCGATGACCACTTAAAAGTTCTAGAATTTGAAATTAGATTTTGAACAGTAATCGGCATACCGTGCGAGTACAGCCTCCTTTACAAATTAATTTGCTCTCCTGTGCGAATAATGAAAGATCCTAAAAGAGTAAAGGTTTTGCTCGCGGGAACAATTGGCAAGACTGCAAAGAATCTGTTCATATTCAGCAGGCCATGTCTCAGAGTGTCATTTTACAGTGCAGATTAGGTCAAATATATAGTAACGTCTACATAAACCCGACTAAAATTTTGTTGAACTATATCTCAGGCTGTATTCGAAGATATACTTAACTGTCAAGTAAAAAAAATAAACAGGCAAATGAAAACAAAAACTGTTTTTCTAGAGTGTCGGGAATCACGACAAGGACTTAATTCTAAATTGGATTAATAGCATTCGCGGAAAGTGTTGCAGCAATTTCTAGGAAAGACCTAAGATGGGCTTTCCTTGTAAAGACCAGATGGCTTTCACTGAGCTATTAATGAAATACTATGAATCATTTACCCATTTGTACGGGAAAGTAGCACACATTTATGATCATTACTGAAAGAATGACCCAGAAATAGAAGCGACTGCATATGTAAGACCCTTCCCGGAAGTGATACTACCATTTGCGTCCATCCTTGAAGCGTGACGAATTTAGCGCATAGTTTTACTTTTAAAACGTTAACGGTTTTGTCTACGTGGCACTTTTTATTAACCAATAAAACGTTTGATGGCACTTTTTATTAACCAATAAAACGTTTGCGATCAGGTCGCGAAATTTGCAACGTTTTGGTACCATGCGATCATGTTTTGTTCACTAGCTATCGATATTTTCAAGATTTGACCACCCACTTAGATGAAAATCTGCTCGGAAAATATTATTGCAATTGAGATGAGAAAAGCTGACAAGTTTGGAAAATGCTATCGTCCAGGAGTCGCTTTAGAGCAAAATTTTAAATGCTTGATTTATTGGTCAAAAGAGACAAAACCGTTATGCATCAGTCAATTGAAACTCCGGCCCCCCGACCCACGGGACTTAGCGGGGAATTTAACACTTACCAAGTGTTAAAAAACGGCTTATTTCCCCGCCCCCAGGGCCAAGACGTCTGTTAAAAGCCCCGCATAGCGGGGCCATCCGAACCAAATGGAAAAATACAGTCGACTGAATGAATGAATGAATGAACGAACGAACGAACGAACGAACGAACGAACGAACGAACGAACGAACGAACGAACGAACGAACGAACGAACGAACGAACGAACGAACGAATGAATGAACGAATGAATGACAAACTTTATTATTATAAAACATCAGTAAAAAATGATAAACATGTCTAATATCTAATATATACTGTTTTACGTGTTTGCCGTGCTCGCGATAACTCCAACCTTCAAGGGAAAATGAAAACGGTTCGAGTTATCGGGAGTTGAGACTGAGCAATAAAAAATAACGAGAAACTGGTGTTTTACTATTCATACAGTCTGTATTTTCAGTTAATAAAATTTGATTATAGTATAAAGAGGTCGAGTGAAAATGGAACAATGTATTTTTAAAATTAGCCGTTTATATTGCAACGTAACGTAACGTGAAACAAAGCGGAGCAGCAGAATAAGTACGCCCTTTGAAAGAATCGTTATCAACCTCCACAAACAAACTGAACGTCTGCAGCACGTCAACAGCGTGGCACAGTCCAAGGGGCACAGTTCATATTTTGAGTGGCGCTTCGGAGGCCGGTTTGACTCGTGACTCGTTTTTATTTCAAGATAAAATCAATGTTTTGGACTACAGTACATTGCTTGTTTTGACTTGGCACGTATTGACAGACATGGTTCGAGTTATCGAGGGTAAAATTATATAGAAAATGACCTGAAGGCAGACGAAAATTGGTTCGAGTTAGCGGGAGGTTCGAGTTGCCGAGGGTAAAATTACAGAAAATGTATGACGGAAATCCAGGGGAAATCGATTTTGGATCGAGTTAGCCCGAGGTTCGAGTTATCGGAAGTCGACTGTAACTTAAATCGATATCGTTGGTCTATTTGAAATTCACCTGTTTTCGGTTCTATCATTAAAAGCCCCAGTCTCTTAAGCTGCAATTTCCATGTGCAGCGAAAGCTGGCCTTCAATATGCGGATTTTACTTTTATTTTATGCAGAAGTCCACCTTTATTTTGATGTTAAAGTTCTGTTAAATCACCGCTCCACGGCCCCGGTCTACTGACAATTTGTTAAATCCACCGCCCATCGGGGCCAACGCGCTGTTAAAAGTGCTTTAAATCCAGGCTTTGGACGCGTTAAATCCCCGCCAAGTCCCGGGGGTCGGGGGGCCGGGGTTTCAATTGACTGATGCATTATCGTTTTAAAAGTAAAACTACGCGCTAAATTCATCACAACAACCGCGCGATGCCCAAAAATCGCGCGCGTGGATCCCGTTAATTGCGCGCCGTGTCTCGCGATTTTGGAAATTTGCGCGTATCATAGCGTGAAGGGACAATTTCAAATCTCTTACATGTAATCAATGATTTCTTCTTTTCTAGATGATCAGTGAAAAAACAAGAGAGGAAGGCGATTTTTTATCAGCGTGGGTGATTCATTTTTCTCCCGCAGGATCTAAGACAAGTGTTTTTAGAGAAAAACTCATGAATCCTTCCAATATACACTTTTGGGAAAACACCACTCGTGTTGAAGGCAATCAGTTTGATTTCATTTACTTTTTGACTCAAATGTTTCTTACAAAAGACATCGAAACCTTACAACGTATTATCCTGGAACCAGAAGAAATTCATGAGCTTGTGCAACAGACGGCATCCGTTCGGAAAAGTTTAAATGAATATGGTGAGTTTGATGAAACCAGTTACAGAACGGAAATTGACAGAATGCCGTACATTGGATGTAACTTTATCGACGAAAGATGCATTTCCTTTGAGCTCCTGGTAACAGACCATTTTGACCCAGACCATAATTTGCGGAACCTTTTAGGAGATTTACGGACTTCCAGAACCGTTACCAGAAACGAAACTCAGGAGGGGCGTGACGCTTTTTGCGTTACGTCACACAATTCCACGAAATGCATTGGGGATAAAGAGAACACACAGTCACCACATTCTCAGACGTCAAAGGAATTCTGGAGAAAAGGAAGCAGAAATAGGGACCCTACAGTTGTGCAGGAAGACATCGTTACTTCCCAGTCACCATCTAAATCACAAAAATCTAAAAGTGTAGAAAATAATTCACCACAAATTACTCAAAAGAGATCTAGAAAACGGCGAAGAAGTTTTTGTGACAGGAAGTCCTTTCAAGGGAAAATCCCAAAAATGAATACGATTGATACTTATTTTAAACCAATACCCAAGAGAAGCCAACGTGGTTATATCAAAAACAAGAAAGAAAATGAGAGATCCAATTCAAGAGAATTGGAAATTTATATTATAGACGATGACGACTGTGACAGTTCAAACGAGTTCACGAGAAATGTGCTTCACAATGATCACATGGGGAGAGAAAAACAAAATTTTTTAATTGATGAGTTACATTCTTTAGAGATTGATTGCTTTCAAGAAGACAACATCGCACTAACTGAAAAATCAAGAACATCTAGTTTAAAATCCATAGAGAGCGAAGAATCTGATACAGACATCTGTGTGACACACCAGACTCTGCAAGATTGTCATGGAAAACAAGTCACGGAATCCTCTACCATGAATGCTGAAAGATTGCTGAATTCCAATCGAGCTTCACCAGTGGTTTGCAGTGAAAACCATGATACTCAGGCTACAATAAGCATGGATGCCAACAACATTGATTTGTACCCTAATGTTAAAAGTACCTTCAAATTAGATGCTGCGACAAGAAAGTTAATAAGGGATTGGTGTGGAGGAGACACTTTTTTGACACAAGACAGCTCTGATAGAACTACTGATGATGATGATGATGATGACAATGGCAACAAGCATGATAATCAGAATAATGGAAAAATTGATGGTGATAATGACAATAACAATGTTATACATAGACATCCTGATGATCACAAGGGCCATTGTGAGAATGACAAAGGTGATGAAAAAAGTGATGATGATGATGACGACAGTGAAGATAATGACGATAACGATGTTTTAAATAGAGATCCTGATGATCACAAGGGTCATTGTGAGAATGGCAAAGGTGATGAAAATAGTGATGATGATGATGATGACGACAGTGAAGATAATGACGATAACGATGTTTTAAATAGAGATCCTGATGATCACAAGGGCCATTGTGAGAATGACAAAGGTGATGAAAATAGTGATGATGATGATGATGACGACAGTGAAGATAATGACGATAACAATGTTTTTATTAATAGAGATCCTGATGATCGCAAGGGTCATGGTGGAAGTGATAAAAGTGTTGAAAATAGTGATGATGATCATGATGATGAAAGTGGCAACAATGATGATAGTGATGATGATGAAAGTGATGACGATGACAATGAAAGTGACAATGATGAAAGTGATCATGAAAGTGACGATGGTGAAAGTGATGATGACAATGACGAGGACTACATTTATGATAGTGATGATAAGTCAGATAGTGACAGTGATGACATTGACAAAAAAAGAAAAGTTTAAAAAGCGAATAGCCAACTGATAAGAGTTAAAATGTGTGAAAAAGATGAAAGAGAACAAAGGTGCATTGCCAAACCACATATAGTGATGTTACAAGAGAAGAATTTAACATGAAAACAAAACAAGGTGAAAAATTGAGAACAGCAAATAGAAAAACTCTAAGAGGAGTGTAAAGAGTAAATAATTACAAAATATTAAAACAGTGAAAGTAGAGTAACAATGTCTTTTGTGAAAAAAAGTTATTGTTTATTGTGGTGAGATACAATAAAATAATGTATTATCATTTCTCTTATATGAGATAGTCACTTGAGATTAAGATTGTGATCTATATCACGAGTGACTACATTTGTGAACAAATGATAAGTAAATTATTTTAAAACTATGGCTTGTAATCAACATTCCTGCGTTTGGCATTCTACCACAGCTTCGCCAATTATGTTGAAAAACGAATTCTAGCACAAATTTACAAAGGTTTTTTCTAATAAAAAATGAGGGTGTTTTGACAGCAAAATCCAAAGATACCTATTTTTACATTTTGAGCCTAATAACTTACCAAATACTCTGCAAAAGATTTTGTTTTTATCTAAAGGTTTTTTTGCAGAAGAATTTTTTTTGTCTAATCAGCATAAGAAACATTTTTGTCAACAATTTAATTTTTACATAAATTTAAGGTGGCTCTGAACAGAGCCTAATTGACAATTTTTTTAAAAAAATATTCATATTTGCATGTTTCTTTTGTTGATGAGACAAAAATATCTATAACAAAAAAAAAACTTTTAGTACTATTGTGAGCTACCTTTTAAAACTCATGAAACTTAGGCAAACCAGATCTCTCCTGAAGCTAATTGCGTTTTACTTCATGTAATTCAAAAACTGTTCACAGCCTGAAAGAGAACTTATTTTCTATTCAGAGTTTGGCATGTCACCGTTCAATATTGCAGCTATGATTAAAATACTTTATTTGGCACTAGTGTGAAAGCTACATGTATTACTTTTGGATTAAAACATGGAGGTTAGTGTTCAAATGTTCTTGTTGCAATTCCTTGTTCAATGCACATCCTAGCAGTGTATGGTGGCATAACTTTGTAAAGATTGCGAAGATGATTTGATATTCTGGTAGTCATGGCAGGTTATTGTGAGAGTCTTAGAGCTGATCACAAATCACTAGCTGTTTTGACAGTCCACCTTTGATCCCTTAGTAGATTGCTTCACAACAACAAAAAAGTGTGTCGCAAAACAACCAAAGATACCATCAAAAGCAAAACTCTTGCATGGGACATCAGATGAGTGTCCAGGAACACTTATATAGTTGCTGGCAACATGGCACCATGATTACGCCACACAAGGCAGCTTCCTATCTCTTGGAATGCCATCCAACAAAAATGCAATAAAGCTGGTTGGGAGAAAGTGATAGTCCATCACCAAAGACTATCCCTTTCACTTCTCTTGTCCCCATGCAGTCTTTCAACGCTAGACTCTTAGAATGCAAGCCAGATTGCTGTCAAGCAGTGCCTTTGCCCAGCCATTTACTCTTTCTTGTCATGAAGGTGATCATCAGTTAAAGGTGCACTGTTATACTGAATCAAAATCAACCCTGTGAGAATAAGCGATGTGCCTAGCCACCATCTTGCAGACAACGCCTCGCCAAACAGCAAGCAACCCAGCAGGGCCTGCAAGAGAAAAGCTCTTTCAGTTTGGAGCCTTCAAAGTCACTAACACTCCCTAACACCACCCAGCTTACAGTGTTATCATTAGCTCGCAGCTACGTCATACCTTTAGAATGATTAGTTTGCATAGGGTCAATGCTTAAGCTCTGACACCTTGAGTTTAAGCTCCTGTTAGCCTCTGTACATGCAAAATGTCACTCCCAGCTGATCGCTTACAGTACAGGAGATGGTTGCTTTAGAAAAGTCAGACTTAATGTGTCAAATGTTTTAGTTGCAGTAGTCTCCCAGCTCAATCCATGCACAAATACATCCTTACACCTGGAATGTTGTTTTAATACTTAGTAATGCACTTCTGGTGGTTTGAAGATGGAAACTCTTTCAATTCATGCCACTTCAGGTTACAGTACTAAAAGCATCTACCAAGCCGGCCACTTATCCATCTGATCTAGCAAAATTTGCCATCACGTAAGAAATTTATATCTTATTGTCCAATTTGACCCTGCAGCAAGAATGAACCATGCATACCAAGTGGCCACTTGAAGCATTACGGAACTTTTCACGCATCCAACATTAGAATTGGTCACAATTATTTACAAAAGGTGACTACCGGTACTTCTAAAAGATTCTGACTATAGTGCCATGATCAGAAAATTTTTGGTATATTACAATAATTTAAATTATTTAAAGTGGTCACTTATTAGAAGACACCACTGTTTCTGATATAAACTTAAATGTAAGCAGCCATATTCCTTTACTTAGTTTTTAGTGCAATTTCATCTGGAAATTTGCTAAGATTTGCTATTTAACCACCTTCAGTTTTTTAAAAGGAGTGATCATTAGCTATTTCTCCTCATGATATCAATACTATTAAATAGTATTGATATCATGAGACAGGTGTCAAGAATGCAGCAGTAGTAGTTGGGAAGATTTGATATATGTAGAGGTAATATCCCTTTGGTGATCAAAAGCTGAATTCTTGACACAGACAGATCCTTCCTTTCCCATTATTATATTATATTGCTCTCCACAGTACAGTACTTTTTCGACAGTAAGTTATATTTTGCTGGATACTCTTTACCATTTGAGAACCAAGAATGGAAAGCTCACAATATGCATGGTTAACATTCAACTCCTTTACCTGCTTTAATGTGTTTGTTTTAAAGTTCATTTCTTAATTAATATGATTAGTGTTCAAGCTCAAACTCTGTCAGTAAGTTGGAGTAGCAAGTACAAGCTGATGGTGTATTCCACTCTCCCAGACCTGAATTGATCCACAATTTTTTGTCTCAAAGTTGTAAAGCAACTGATCATGCCATGATAATGGCTTGACAACCTTCAGATGTTCATGCTATTCTTTAATTGGATGATAAAAATCAGGAATTTTATGGGTACTTCAGTGACGAAGGTTTGTCTAAAATGGTATTTATTCTTCCAATTCAGTCTCTGTTTGAAAATATTCAAAAAGGTTCATACTTACAGTGCAAATGAAATTTGAGCCTGTATTTGTCACAGTTGCTGTAGCTGAAGATGAAGATCCTCTCAGAGACTTGACAAACAATGTCCACATCAAGGCATTGAAAAAGAACACCAGAAGAAAGCAAGACACTCTTGCAATAATAACGATCTAAAATCACATAGATAATGGGATAAAATATAAACTATTAATATTTTGAAAATTAATAGTCCAGGTCTGCCAAATCATCTGGTTATTATAACTGCACCAATGGACCCCCTGGTAGAATGGGTAGGATGGACCATTCCATTATATATCCTTTGGATGAGATTTTCTCAAGGGGCTTTCAAAGTCATTTCTGAGAAGGTAGTTCCTTTGACATCCTTTGATGTTTTCTGAATGGGTGAGGGAAGAAGTTGGCTTTTTTCTGATGGGCTTCAGATAAATCGCTTATTCTGAGCAGGGGTGGGGGGGGGGGCACTCCCATTATTAGCTACATGTATATAAGTATGTGCCACTGTGAAGGGTATGGTTTTCAAGCAGTTTAGTCTGGGATAGGGTATGGAAACTGAACAGTGGTTTGAAGAATCAAATCCAGAATAGAAATAAAAACTGAGAAGAGAAAGAGGCTTATCTGAGGGGAAAAATCATGGTGGCAACGTTGGTGACAGATGGTAATCCATCAAAAACACTTATAGTGATACATATCTAAAAAGAGCAAATCTGGGATAGGGTATGGATTTCAGTGCTTTGTCTAATAAAGGGTTGCAAAATCAGCAGACCATGGCAACGGTTTCAGAGTCCCAGCGGCTCACCCCCACCTAAAACTATACAGAGTACCACCCCCCACCCCCCCCCCCCCCCCCCCCAACCCGGATTTCTGATTGGCACTTTGATCTTTTTTCTTTGGAGTGAAATTTTGACTAACCTCATATCAACAGGGGAGGGCGATGGATACAAAATGGAATGGCCCTGAAGGTTTCCTTCAATCGATCGTGATATGGTATTAAAAACGCGCGAATTAAAAAGACAGAAAGCTCTCAAAGAACGTTCGCGCCAAAAATCGATGAAGCGCACGATCTCTGTTTTCTCTCTGTGGATAACCATTACCTTCTAGTGTGGATCCTCTTCTAATATATTAAACAAGCTATAATAAAGCTATGTTACTGCGGTATCAACTCGCATAATCTATGTGAAAATTGAGAAATAAACAGTGTAGTTAGAACTAACCGTTTGACAAGCAGATGTCAGTGTGGAACTTCCGAGAAGACTTTGAAGTAGAAAATCGCACCAAAACGTCCTCTGTAGCTCAGGAGACATGGCCAGTTTAGCGCAAGTGGACGCCAGAGCTGCACAAAAGCCAGCAGAAACAGCATGAACAAATCCTAACATCACAAATGAGTGTTATTATTGACTGTTTTCGCAGCGGAAAAAAAGCGCGCACACATTCAGAAACAGTATCTCCCAGGCATTCCAAAGGCAACCGAGTAGGCCTGGGTCAGAACTAGAAAGGGAGTGGGTGGCGAAAAAAATTAAAATGAAAGGAAACGAAAGAAAAAAATAGCAGGTCAAGTAAGAAATTCATTTCAGTTTTGTTTAGTTCAAAATGCAGAAAAGATGAATTCCGAGTTTGAAGTCCCCCCTTAGCCCATTCTTGGAGGGTTCCATTTCATAATTTTGGGGAGAGCCTACAGTTTATAAACATTTTTTAGAAACTCATAGGAGAGCAACTGAATGAAGGCCTTACTGTTGTCTATATAGTGCTGTTAATGAAAATATATAAGCACATCTCATAATCGTCGCAAATCAGCTTCTCGTATAAACTTTGAAGACCCCCTCAAGAATGTACAGGGGTTCATCAAAAATTAGACCTTTTAGAAATGTTACATTATTTCAGTACAAAATAGCATGGAAAGGAATCCCGGAATCACATGAAGACGACAACAAACTTTCATTTCAAACTCTGTCTGACAAAGCCAAATCTGTTTACTGCATTCTTGCTGGCCACTTAAATAGGGGCAAAACAATAGAAGAACACTCTTCAGGCAGCCATAAGGTGGCCGCAGCCGTTTATTTACAGCATTATACTGGCAATAGCTTTGGGACTTTGACAACTGGCTGCTTAATGGGGGTGGCGGCTTAATAGTGGTTTCGACTGTATTATACCTGCCAACTTTTCCTAAGTCAAAGGTGCGAGAGTACCATCTCCACATTTCTGTAGATGTTCTGACCTTTTCCAGAGATTTCCAAAGATGTCCCAATGACTTCTGAGCATTGCCGAAGGGCACCGAAGATGTTCTGACAACTTTCAAATGTTGCTGATGTGTGTGACATCAACTCAAACGTGAATAACGATGCTCATTTTCTGGATTATTTTTCGTCAAAATTGAATTGAATTTACATTAAATAGGTTTTAAGAGTAAGAAATCAAGATTTGTTAGTCAGGCGTGAGAAATTGACCCATATGCGCGAGATCGATATTTTGGATCCGCAGGCATGACACTCATGCATAATGCATGAGAGTTGGTAGGTCTACTGTATTACCGGTATGTTGTGGTTCAATTTTATTCTTGGTACAATTTGATATTTTCCGTTCTTCTGGTGTGTAGTAATAATAATATTTATGATAACAAACATAAAACAAAGGAAAATACCAGATTGTACCAAGGGTAAAATTCAAAGATAGAGATGTATTAAGGATGCTCAATATCCATAGATTGCATTGTATTATTAGTTTATTTATGAAATGAGAAGAATGTATTACAACAGCAATATATAGATATATATATATATAATTAAAATAGAAGACAGCTGAAGTGCAATAGTATTTGATAAATATCATGCAACAATGAATTCAAAGTGATACCATACTGGTTTAATTATTGATCAACAAGTGCACGAGTGAAGACAGTGAATGAAGACTGCCTCAGTAAACCATGACCTGTTACATGTAGCACATAACACCCATCTCTCCACAATGGCCAGGGCGTTCTGATTAAAACACATTGAAACCTGAGGGGGGGGGGGGGGGGTGGTGAAGGGGCAGAGCTAGAGGGGAACTCGCATAGCAAAGAAACACGAACGTTTCTCTGAAAAATTAATTTGAATTTCAAACCTGGGCAAGGCTGAAGTTTTTTTTCTAAAAGATACCATTCATGGCTGATTGGTCCAGACCACCAACGCACTACAAGAGTGTTTTTTAATTCTTCAATCAGGGGCAACCCTTAAGGAGACCTTGAGAGCTAAAAACATTGGCATTCTGTCCTGAACATGCTAAGTGAGACCAACATCCTTAGTTTCCTGTCTCTTTTATATGGAAGCCTCCCCCCTCCCCAACTATGGGATTTAAATCTTCCCTAACTGACCACCTTTCCACAACAGTTAGTTTTAACTCTTACATGTAACAGAGGTTTCCAAATAATTCAACAAAAAGAGTTGCAGTCAACATGAAAAAAAATTGTGTGAGCAGACTTCAATCCAAGAAAAGTTGTTTTCAATTAATAAACTAGTAAGAAACACAGGTTTCCTCTCCAACAGAGCTGGTAGCATTAGTTCTCTGATCATGAGATGTTAAAGGATTAGTTTAATTTCTACCTAAATGAGAATTTAAATAAAAGGATCAAAAGAAATTCAATAAACTGTACCAGGGACACACAATAGAGTGATTTTTCAATCGTGAAATAGTTACTACTCAAATAGACTAATAGACACTAATTTAATTTTAGTTTCGACTATTTACTAGATGTTTCACAATTGAAGTAAAATCACTCTATAAAAATCACTCTGAAAATCAATTTGGGAGACGTACATTTACTATCATAATGAGGTATCAGCATTCCATTGTTTAAAACAGAATCATTTATGTTGTTATATTTGGCCTGCCATAACTTTAAGAAAACACACACACACTGTACCTTAAATGACTTCAAAATACTGAGACATTTGCAAAGTAACAATATCATTGTAGCATGATTTTAGTATGCTATGCTTAAAAGACTGCACTCTTTCAGAGTTGCTAGCTATGGCAAAATAACAGATGGTAAAGTTTGGTCCAGACGACAAAACAATACAAAAGAAAGAATTCATGATCATACATTATTGAGCAGTTGTTTCTGATAGAAATAGGTTATATCAATGACAATAAACAGTAAAATAATGTTAGGGCGTGAGTGATATATCGACTAGTCTATTTATGTCTTTGTTGAGCCAATCTTGTGTAATGTCATCAAGATGATTGTCAAAGTCTATAAGACTCTGATACGCTTTTCCTTCTAGAAGCTCTGTGGTAAGACCAAGTGAGTCTTCCCCACCATCAAGCAATCTACAAAAAAAAAGCAGTTATGAAACAGAGTTACATTTACAGCACAAGATGTTTCAAACTATTATAACACAGAAGAAGGAAATCCCCCCTCATTTCACAAAACCAAAATGTTTCTTACACCTCATTATGACATAGAAAACATTTTTCAGATTTCTTCTTGAGAAATAGAAAACATATTCTCTGTTTTTAATTTATTGAGTTATAGAAATATGAGCAGAAGTTTAGGAGAATGAGAAATGCCATGGGAACAATAGGTTTCCTTTGCAGCTGTTGTTTGGACTCCTCGCGCAACACTCCCTCCCAACACTCCCCCCCTGGGAGCGTTGCATGATGAGCCCAAATAATGGCTCCAACACTCCCAGGGGGGGAGTGTTGCATGATGAGCCCAAATAATGGCCCCGAAGGAGACTATCGGAACAAAAACAACATATTTCTTAACGACCTCATTTTGTCTAGCAGTAACAGAATTCTTTTTGTTTCTCCTTTTCTTCTCTTGTGTTTACATCCCAATGGGGTTTAACTCACAACTTCCTGAATTTAGTAAGAGAGAAAAAGCTGAAGACTTCTGTCTCAGTTGGAGTCAACTGATATCATATTGAAAACTGTCTGTTAACATCATTGATATACATACAGATCTTTGTCACTGGGCTTCCATTTATTGTCTTGGACTACATAACACTACAAAACACAGCATGTACATGTATAAGAAATAATAAGTTGTAAAGTGTAGTTGTAAAGTTCTAGGTGTATTGACAAAGAGATTGATATATCAGCTAGCCTAACAACTCAAGGTTACAATGTGCAACTTCATGATGTCTTCAGATACTTTTGATTCTCCCCCGACCCCTCACCCCATCCTGTCCCCATCCGCTCTAGAATGTGTCCACACCTGAAGTTGGGGATATCGTCCATCTAACATGGACAAATTTTTGTCCAATTTATAAACAAGTGCCCCAACACCTTTTGTTGCTTATTGTACTGAAAATAATGTAAACTGTGCAACTTAAAATGGGTTTAATAGTAGTCCACTTTCTGGTACAGAATATTTTGAAACCTGTCTTGATTTTATCAACACTTCAGTATGGCAACAACCGGTCACATACATGTACTGTACAGTGTAAGTAAAATGTCAGAGAAACGGATTCTGAAATACAACAAGGCACAAGACAACGAGTTTAATTAGCAAACATATGAATAGTGAAAGCAGAGTGAAGGTACAGAAGTGTCATGTGGTGCTGGAAAAGGAATTGGAATTAGATGTAAGTGAGATGGGAGACTGTTACCTTTTCATTCAATTTCATTATCAAGGTTTTTTACATGAGCCAAAAGGTAATAATACCACGTTTAGCCCAAACCCCATCTGAAGCTTGGTAAATGAAATATTGTGCAATTTATTTACCTTGCAAGCTATTTCTTCACATGGTACAGACAGTTTTGTATTATCAACCTGTTCAGCAAGAAGAATGAAACAAAGGTCGACTTGTCAGTGCTTGTCACAAAGCCTTGTCTAAAGCTATCATACAAAAATAAAAGTTAAGGTAAAGTATGCATATGAGCCTAGTGGCCCATCAGGCCGGAGCTTACCCCAGTTTCCGTAGCATGAAGAGACTAGGATGATGCTAGTCCATCGCAGGGTTACCCCCAGCAATACATGTAAATTTGCCGGTACCCATTTATACACCTGGGTGGAGAGGGGCACTATGAGAGTAAAGTATCTTGCCCAAGAACACAACGCAGTGCCCCGGCCAGGGCTCGAACCCGGACCGCCCGATCCGGAGTCCAGCGCACAAACCATTAGGCCACCGCGCTTCCCCATACATACAAAAATAAAATAATACATGTGCTATAAAATTTGAACTTACCATTAAGATAAAACCATTGTTAAATTGATCACATATTTTCTCACCAATCTTGTAACATATTGCATTAGGACTGTAAACAAAAGACAATTATCAAATTATTAAACCAACTGCTCAGACTTACATTAAGTACAGTTATGGTTGTACTGTTATCGCTCCACTTAAAGTTGTGTCCACAAGTATTGCAACTGCAAATGACTGCTAATAGTAACACCAATGAATTTCGTTGAATGTTCTTATCAAATAAAAAGAAAAATGATTTGAAGCATTTGTTGTTAAATATAAATTGGCCAATTATGTTTCAAGTTCATTGTTTGTAAATCTGTCTTGAGTTTCACAGCTATAGCCATTGTGGTTCATCTTTTAATTACTTTTTTTGGAGCTGGATGTATTGTAGGTCATAATACTTGGTTATCAAGTTAAATCTGTTCT